>JAAFCE010004209.1:6329225-6359533 GCA_013389805.1 Trigoniulus corallinus | reverse complement strand
CGCGAGGTCCTACACCTGAAAATTTTGACTCATCCGCCCATTTCATAGGGTTCTTTTACGTGCCAATGCCATCGTGCATCACACGGGGCCTCGATTTTACTTCTCATCCAAATGAAGACGAACTTGGGTGTCTCGCCCGAAAGAAGCCAACCCACCTCGGTCCAGTATTGAACCTAAACCACTGGTGCAGTTACTGAGCACACTACAAACTGCGCCACCGAGGCGGGATTATCTCCTGAAGCACCAAAGCATTAAAAGTTTCGTGTTACTTTTAAGTTTGAGAAGGCAGCCGGCCTCCCCATTAGGGCGGTCGCCCGTGTTCTTTGCACACTTTGAACCTATGGACGGACCGGCCCTGGTTAGTACTTGCTCTTACACGTTCCCAACACTGGTTTCACTACTATCCTATTGAACTTGCCCGTTAGTTAGAATGGCAACCCATAATACCCCGTTTGTAGCTTGCTAATCATCATGTAAGCGGAACATCAATTTTACATAATCAGGTATTTGCAGTAAAATATCTGCATCGATGTTGTAAGATCATTGTTCAGACCATAACTGCACTGAATGCAAACATTACAATGGAAAATTATTTATCTGCCTTGACTATTATTGATAATTCCTGCATGTGTAATCCATAAAATATGATACTTGGCTATGCTTCCAATAATTATACTTTACAATCAAGACTTTTCAGTTTGTGTGGACAGATCATACTTTTGGACTAAGCTAGGATGATAAGACTATACTTTTGGTAAGAATAATCGATTGTCAGTAACAAATACGCAGCAATAAACACAATGACATTTCCGGAAGGGAAAAAGAAAGCTAATATTACAAATGGCAATCCGAATACTGTTAGGGTCAGGCTTTATATGTAGAATCAAATGTTATTTTTTCATTGTGCTTAGGTTTCACTCGTAATGTTACTGACGTAAGAATCTAATTAATGCAATTTCCGGAAAATAACAGTTGTATTTGTAGGGCCTATATAAGAAAATGATCCTTCAGGTTGGACAAACACTTCTCTGTGATCAACCGCTTGTTTTTCCTTGTCTGAGGATTTAATTTTTAACATGAAACTAACCATTGCATTTTTATTTTTCGGATTACTTGCCATTAATTTGGTGGCAGCTGCACCTCATGATGGTAAGTTGCAATGAAACCCACTATAGTTGGCTTAATGTGGCGCATATTTTTCTCATATTTGATACATACTAAGGTTGCCACCTTTAATTTGCCGTTCGATAAGTAGATGATAGGTCGCAATAACAGAAGCTGGTGACATTGGAACACCTCCACCAATGCTTATCCCAGGCACTTAAGTTGCGGTCAGCCTTCTAAAGATTTGCGACCCACATGATTGTGTAGGCAGTCCCTCGAGAACACTGTCGTCTATTTTTGGGGCTTCACAATTAAACAACGATAAAGCTAGATTGTATAACTTCTAGAAAGAGAGAAGGTTAGAGATCAGTAAGGATTTTCTTAGCTACACACAAACAACTTGAAAATCAATACAACTTCTGTTTGGCTTCGGTCTAACAATTTTACTGGCCTCTGTTTTGATACAACTTGGGCACAGAATTGGAGGAGTGTTGAACTAATGTTTATATAACCTTCTGACAGAGACGCCTGTAGACTCTCTTGAGTTCAGTAGTAGAATATATATCCAGGCTGGTAGAATCAGTCTTGGGTTCTTTGAAAGTACCCTTAAAGAGTATAGATGAACTTTTTCCTAGGTAAAAATTCTTAATGTTCTGCTTTCATTCTCACACCCTGTCTTTCATCACCATAATGTCTATCTACATCAGTGCCGGATTTACCATTAGGCTAATTAGGCTGATGCCTAGGACCTCAACATTTAGCGGGCTTCAAAATTTAAGAAAAGGGCCTCTCAATATCTAAATCGGGCGCTGATCTACATATTTTTTTTTCGTTCCCATAGCAAATAAGTACTCTACGGGCCTTAAAATCGTTTAGAGGCTCCCTGCCGCATGTTAGCAACAAAAAGTTGTTGCAAAAAAAGTTCGTCATATTCTCGGGATAGTGAAAGAATTTTTTACTACTTGTTATGCCGGTACTAAGGCCCTATTTTCGGAGGCTCAAAGTATGCTTAATGCACCTGTACCAAATGCTTGTGCTTTTTCCTTCTTGGACGTTCGAAAGTAGACGGCATACATGTCCTGACAATTGTAGGCAGGAAACGGGAGCAGTCTGTGTTGTGGGAGTACTGAAGATGAAGCAGATTCACAAATGCACTGTCTACTTACTGTATTTTTAATAGATGGCATTTCGGAGAGCGAAGAAATTGAACAAGCAATAGAGGAAACATGGGAACAATTCGTTGAAACTAATGATGATGAAAATGACGAGGATTACGACAGGGACGAAGATGAGGAGGATGATGATTTTATTGACGGCCCATTGGCTGTTCCACAATCTAAAAGAGCAATCGCCAGAAACGCTAGAGATGCCCCGAAATCATCGTTTCTAATCCACAATCTTCAAGATAAACTCCGCGATGTAATTGTTTTAAAATTCTACCCATTTTCTGTTCAATTTCAGCAGTACCTTAGTTTACCTTAGTTATTTGCGTTGGACACACCTGTTCCCGTGAGATCACTGAAGTTAAGCAATGCAAACCCGCGTTAATACCAACATAGCTGGTTGGTAGAGAACACCTACTTCCTCCTCTCCCACGAGCAGCCTCCTACGGGTTCGGCCTGTTATGGCTGCTTGGCTTAATCCCTAACCCATTAGTGAAGTGGCTGATCATTGTACGGGCACAACAAGCCCGTGCTTTGACGTTTCCCAAAGTTGGTAGCTTCGTATCTGTGACTGCATATGCTACAAATAGATATTTCTGTTTGTAAGGAATCGACTGAATGATTGTCAAATACTTACTATTTAGTAATAGTTTGACCACATCAGAGCCCTGCCCTGTTTAGAGTGCAGAGGCCTCAAAACTAAGTTGTTTGGGGCCCTGGAGAAAAGTTTGACTCACACTCAAACGCCCTGGAGATTACCCTTTGTCTTTCTGCCCAGCTTAGATTTCTCTCGGGAGCGGCTTATTGCATTGGGTACACCAGTTCTCGTCTGATCACCGAAGTTAAGCAACGCAACCCCAGTGAGTACTGACGTGGGTGGCTTCTTGGGAAAACTGGGTACTGCTAATACCCAAAAATCGTCGTGTAGTGTCTATGCAGTTTCTGCATTAGAACTATACATTGGGCAGGGCTCTATTGACCTTGTATTGAAGGGCCCTAAAACACCAACAAAAAAACAGATTTCTCTCTCTATAAGTATTATTTCTTCCAGTACGGATTCCCTCTTCTAGTTCTGTTTGGACCTCCCTAACGCATTAGCACCGGACCCGGCCAATAACGGAAAATACCGAATGAGTTATTTATTTATAAAATCTTCTAATACAGTTTTTTATTCTCTAGGTCTTCCTCCACATGCTGTAATATTCAACAAATGTTTAAGTATTCGGCAATGTAATTTATTTTTGTAAATTCGGATTTTGTGAGTATAGTCCGAAACAAGCGAATAAATGGCTACAACATACGGATACTAAAAAAATTTGACTATAATTAAATACCTTTTCTTTCAACATTATCTGAGTTCATGGTATTTCTATTAATAACTGAACTGCGCAGTCAGGGCACGTCCCGATCCCAGAATACCTTAATCATATATACGCAGGATCTGATGATTATTGAAGAAAATTGAAAACTGACTAGGCCGTACAAAATATATAATAGGAGGAAGAAGTAACTTATATATAGACGATCATGTCGTTTTCTGAGATGCAAACAGTTAAATGAGTCAATAAATGAAATGAAGAAACATATGATCATAACCAGATTTAATGATAAACTGCAATAGATGAAGCTCACAATTCAGAGTCAGGTTATGGGCAGATCGGGGTAGTGCAATTTCCCTCTGGCGCAAATCAATCATTTACGCACGCACTCCTTCAGCTTACAAGTACAGTATATTTGTGTGACGCTGTCGCAACAATCACGCTTTAAGCACCCGTGGATAAGCTCCAGGGAAGACTGGCGTGATAAAAGCTAATTTCAAGCACGACATTATTCAGCGGTGTTCATTACGAATCGGAGGAGGGTTTCATTTCAATTATGGTAATTAATGACTGACCCTGATGCGAAAAATCAAGGACTTTCGTGACAGCCCCCCACACTTGATCTGGATTGTCGCGATTGTGTTTGGCATTGAAAGCCTTAAAGTTTAATCTGTGAGTAGATTTTATTTTGAAATATATTACTGTCATAAGCACGAATGTTGTGATTGTCTTTGACATAGTTTTACGGGCATACGATTATGTGTTGATAATTAAAGCCATTCATACCAAACAACAGTGTCGTTGAAATGTTGACCACAGCTGCCGTGGACACCAATTTTTCCTACAGTATGCAAAGAGAAAAATCATAATTTTCGAATTTTTTACATTTGAGTAGTCTAATCTTATGCATATACAGTAGCCATAGATTAAAAATATTTAGTAGATTTTTGGCAGTTGTACAACTGTGCCGTGCAAAACGTAGCTGTTGAGGATTGCATTGATTTAAAAATTAATCCTCGCTTTACCGGTGAGGTACTAATTTTGTGACGAAGGAAAATAGATTGAATCGCTTGTTTTGATTGACTTTTGAAGAATTATATTTGAAACAGTTTAACAGGAAGAGAGTAAACGTTTTATATTTAAGTCTTGCGGCTATTATAATGATTTCTCATCTGGCCATCTTCTAAGCATCTTAGTGGATTTGACTTAAATAAGTCGGATGAAATGATTATGACATCTAAAGCCTTCTGTCCTATCCAGTTCGTGTTTTTGTTTTTCATTTAATCAGAAGAGTATCCATTGATTAATTTCAGATTTTTGCAGGTGGTAATACCATATGAGTACAACCACTTCAAAGGAATCATTAAGAAATTGGGAAGAATTTTCTGAAGATGGAAATTTACTTTCTGCTCCCATTGAACTGCTTTCGGAGGTTAGGCATCTACGGTATATTACTGCTTAGTTTCAAATACTTTACTTCAACAACGCAATCTAAATTAAGTTTTTCTTGCATTTTTAGTTTCTTACCGCTTTAATGTCAAGAGATTATAGAAGTGCTTTGAAGCATTGCAAGACAAGTATGAAATGTTGCATATTTTCGCTAAATCTTTTCTGTGTCTGTAATATACGTGGATATAAATTACCACGGGCATTTTTTCTTACTTAGTTCTTCACTATGAGCCCGAAAATGAAACTGTCATCGAATTTTTTCCTTTAATTCAGCAGAGACTCAATGAAGGTAGGCATCATTAAGAGCTGTCCTGACGCTATTCAATTAAGAATGACATTAATTTAAACATGATGTCGTAATAGAAGAATCAAATGGAAGCAGTTCCGACGAAGAAATGAAGAGCAGTTACAGTGATGACTATTCTTGCACGCATAGTACTTCTAGTGACGAGTATTCAACCGCTGATAGCATATGGAGTCCAAGCACCGTTTCAGATTCAGAAAGGTAAGTGTAGAATGCTATTAATTATTATACATTGCTTAACCGGACAGAGAATTTTTATACAACATTGGAATAACTATAATAGTTATGAAGAGAAAATTCATCCTATAAACTCCTCTTTTCTTAAGCCTGAATATCATTGGAATTTAGTAAAACAAGGTACAACACTTGCAGTTGTGTCAGTGGTGATTAAGTATTTATTTTACAAATTCAGTAATTCATTTTTGCTACCTAAATACAATAACGTTTAAATGTACCGAATTTAGTAGTGAAGTTACAAACCAACAAGTTACTGTATGTGGAAAATGAAAGCTGTTTGTTGCCTTTTGAATATATGCCTTTTCATGTATCTAGAAGAATATAAACTGCAAAACAGTCGCACATATTTCCTTTAATCGGAGATACTTTCTATTGCATGACGCCATATATGAAGCATGTTTCATGTAATTAGTGCCTAACATTTTCGGTCGCTATTTGAGCCATCTGGCAAATAATTGAAAAGTCATCGTTGTGATTAATTGTGAAGTAGTTAGTTGTATATATTTGTGGAATAGCGGTTTTTTTTATGTGATGCCAAATAATTTTATCAGGAAGAAGTATCATTGGCTCAGACGCTTTGATATAATATTTATTTATATCTGGTGCTTTCTGAAAATTACGAAAAACTTTATTAAAGAGCCGTTCGAGGCATGAATTCTTGAGTCATTTAGGAAAAGTGTAGCCACAATCAGGCTTTGACGACGCGACGTGTAGAATATAACAAGAAACGAATAATTATAACCGAAGCGAATTGAACAAAAGATAGTATTTGAGTTTTTATTTCTACAGTACGTTGTATGATACTCTAACAGCTATAAGATTGTTTCAGAGCTGTTTCGTGGCGTATTATTTTCTTCCGCGGACTGCCTCCGCTGGGTCTCGGACCTGTTATGGCACCCTGGCGTTCCCCCAACCCTGTCTGCTTTGTGTATTCCCAATAGTGGTCAATAAATAAATATTATCCGCACCCAACTGATTTTTTTTAACTGTTGAAAGGTTGTAGTCATTCAATTTGATATAGTCAGAGGGGACTCTGTTAACCTCGCTACAGTCCAACCCCGATAATGAAGACCCCCTTAGGGACCAACCATAAGTGTCTTCATTAACCGAGTGTCTTCATTATCCAGAATGTACAATTTTAGGTCTAATTCATGCCCATGATAGCTTCTTAGCATTTGTTTGTGTTTTTTTTTCACTTAAAACGTACAACATAACGTTTCTAAATGAAATTTCAATAAACAAATTGATAAATTTAATGAAAACATCAGCATATAGTGAAACCTCCCTTAATGGACACCTCTCTATAATGGTACATGGCATTTTGTCCCAAAGTTCACTTACAGTGGTAAATCGTTATTCCCAATAGTGGACAGACTTAATTCCCCATGGCTGTCCATTAATGAGAGTATACTGTATGTAAAAGATGGGCTTTTACAAATGTGACTAGCTATCCAATTAAAGGGCAGGTATGTAATACTGTACACCCTTTACTAAAACCTTTACTTCTCAGTAGTGGGTTTAACAAAAAAAATCCCTAACCACCCTCTTATAACTGCTTAAAACTAGCTAGACTATGTCCTTTTGAAATTTTTATAAGGTTGTCTTCATTATCCAGAGTGAAATTATATTGTAGCACATATACAGAAAAAGCATAAGTTGTCTTCATTATGCATTATCCGAGTCTTCATTATCCAAGGTACAGTTACATGTATTGACATATACCTTTGGCTGGGACCTACCTAACTGTCTTCATTAACCAGAAAATTTCATTATCCGGGGTTTTCATTATCGGGGTTGGACTGTACTTAGATACTACGAATAATTTTATTATTATATTTTCTCTGTGTATTTAGAAGTCTTTAGTTGTACTTTCCTAGTCTATGTTGAACAATCGCTCACAATAGCTTTTATTTAAAGTGCTTCCATCTGCTGAAATAATTAGTGAAGTGCAGGCATTTAGCATACCATTAGTATACGTATGCTAGCAACTCGAAAACTGCTCTTGGTTATGTGGTGAAACGCTACTATGCAAATTAAGGCCAGATTATTGCAATTGGGCTAATAATGTCAACGTATTTCTGTTACTGACACAGATTAACGTATTGGGGTGGGGGAAGCATGTCCATACTGTATGTATGACGGAATGTGGGACATGCGAGTAATGTGGTAATAGGGATGAAAGTACTAGGTTCGTTTCGCAACAGTAGTTAGCAACATTATAATAGTTTTAAGGGAAACTCTCTTAATTTTGTTTACTTTTATCTAATTTTAGTATTGAAAAAGATGAAAGCACTGAAGTACTTGACAGCAGCCAAAATGATTTTATTTAAGTTATTTTTAAAGTGATGTATTCTATTCGCATTTTGTGATTCCTACTATAATGCTATCAGAAATTCTCTTTCGCTTAGACTGTGTATTTGAAATGTACAATAATATCTAGTTATTTATTTTATTAATATTGAAAAGTGTATCTTTCTTAATAATTTTCTATATTTCTCAACGTTTCATCTTTTCAAACTGTCATGCCTTATAGAGTGGCGGCCTCATGTAGGAAAATGTCTCTTTGTAGGAATCAATCATATTAAAATGAAAAGTGGTAACACTACAATGTGTTTGTCTTTTGTGCGTTTCGAAATGCATTTCCCTAATTTGATGCCGTCACTCTTTTGTAAATCAGTGCTGCCTAATTTTGGTGGAGAAAATGTTTAGCATTTTAATAACTTTAAAAATGAAATCGAAAAAATTTCCCAATTTCCAAGTCTAAACAGGAAGTATAATCATGGCTTTCGAAATAATCCTCGAAAAGCTCTAAAGACCTGAAATTTTGCTGCACTGCATGAAAATATCCATATCAAAATACATATCTCAATTGCATAAATTAATCTATTTACATATGAATATAATCAAATTAAACTCGTATAGTTCATTTACTAAGTAGCATAATAAATAAATGATTTTTTTTTGTGGCAATAGCAGTTTGCTTCACTATAAGAGAAACATAATAATACCACCTGAATCACTGTCTCGTGTTGTCAGGCTATGATTGCTACCGAAGTACAGTACGGCGAGGATTTCCGTTGTGCTTCATCACATACTGTAATAATAGTAATATTTTTGGTTGGTAATAACGATTAGGATAATCTATACCAGAGGTTTGTGGGGTAGACCGGCATCCCACCACAAAAAACCTGTCCAATATTCCTGCGGGTTCTAGACGCCTGACTGGAGTACCCGCAGTCAGAGCAATCGCACCAAAAGAAGGGGCTAATCTTAGATTAGGGACGTGGAATGTGGGGACCCTTACAGGGAAGACAGGCGAATTAGTTACTATTCTGAAGTGTACATAGGAGGATTGGTGTAGCTTTCTTGTAAGAAACAAGGTGGAAGGGGGATAGATATATCACGGGCCCTTTGAGAGGGATACAAGCTTGCAGGTGGTTGGAAACACCGGAGGCAGGGGGAGACCGAAGCAGACGTGGGAGCAAGTAGTGAAGTGGAAAGGGACCTGGTGGGAGATAGGCGGGAGTGGAGCGCTAGAACCCGCAGACCGGACCCGACACTTATTTGTAAGGATATATTTAAGGCTCTCGAGTAATTTTCAACTTGTTGTAAGGGACATGTTTGGCTCTTCCACCTTAAAAGTTTGCCGACGCCAAATCTACACTATGTTCTTTACATCAAACCGAATGATACTCTACGCCGCAGTCTGCAATAAATAACTTCCCAAAGTTTCCTGAAACGTTTAAAAGACTATTTCTATACTCACTTGTCACAAACTATCAAACTCAAGGTGCAGCAGTGTTCCAGGTATCAATATCCGAACAGAACCTTCGTGTCCGAAGGCATACAATTTTCCTGCTCAGATAGCATAAATTTGTAAAGTCGACGTCTGATTGCAACTAACATAAATAATTCTGGTAGTATAAGTTTTTCATAAAATGTTAAATTTTTTATTAAACTACACGTTGTTACAAAAATTTATCACAGCAAATGCTTCCACATCTGTACTAATATTCATGAACACAGTATAATTTGTACTAAATGTGTATCAAAATGTTAATTACGTTACATAATACTGCACTCCACTTATAACGTACAAATTAAAGCTAATCAATTTCAAAATAAATAATCTTAGAATATGAGTTGAGCATTAAAACGATGAAAAATGTTGACCAAATAACCAAAAAATTTTACCAACTGCTTATTTGAAAGCTTAATGCTCGCGAACGCTTTTGTAAGCTGCACCCCACATGTTGCTTTTCTTGATAACCGATATCCTGTCTTTTAAATATCAATATTGTGTACGGGACTTGTGTCCACATATATCAATAGAAAGCTACTCTGACAACGGCCTTGACATTTCGACGTTGCACTCTTGGGATGCCTTCTCTACTTTTTAAAAAACAATGCAGAGATGCACAGGCAAAATATGGGTAGCAAATTTCACCGGTATTATTACTGAGTTGCAACACAAATGGAGCTGCAGCTTAACCAGGTACTAACGATAATCGCATTTAATACAACATGTTAGTATTAGTACATTAACGTCACGGGTTTCTACTTAGGTGATGAAATTATGCACAAATAAGAAGGAACTGAAATATCAACGTTTTAAGCGTTGGACGACACATACTTCATACACAATTATTACGTCTGCAAAGTGATGGTCCCAATATGAATTGAAAACATGCTGCACTATATAATGGACCACATTTATTATTTTTTTTGTATTTTTTGTTGATGACTATGACTAGATAAGTAATTCTTAGTCATTTTTGGTACGTGAATTGGTGTCACTAAAGGAAATGCTAGTTCGCTGTTTATTAAGCATATGCACACTGAGAAAACTAAGACACGAGTAAAGTTCCCGGCGTATAGTAGCTGTAAATGTTGTAACCAAACTGACTGCAATGGCCACTGCAAATACGATGTTATAAAACAGGACAATGTAGAAGTTTCCAAGCCATTCAATGCGTCCAAAGTCACCCAACAGATCAAAATTAGTTATTCCTTTAAAGAAACGAAAAAGGAATTAATGGTATATAGCGTATAGAAATCCCTCTTATGTCGTACGCCATTCAAAGCTCTGGAGTTCGCTTTTTATCCTTAGATGTCATACCAAAAAAATGAATAACGTTCTGGGTATCACAAGTTCTCAATTTACTAATTATTAAGAGTTTTGTAATAAATAGCATTGGGTTATTTTAATTCAATCACTTCCGCCTGAAACTTACCTAATGTTCTTGATAGTAGCGGAACAGCAGAAGAAAGAATGATTAAGATAGAACAGTTAAATAGTCCGTGAGTCATAGGAGTATTCCTTAGTTTTGGTCGAAACTTGATAAATATAGGCATTGTATAAAATCCCACAGCCGAAGTCAAAATTAAATATCTTTGATTTGCTTAAGAAATTAGTCTTGAGTCGTCAAATTAAATAATCAGATGTCCGAATAAAGGATACAGTATAAGAATCACTTCTAATGTTGCTCCTGCTGGACCCAATGCTGATAAAGAAGAAATTCCTAATGAAAATTGCTAATAATAGTGTAAATAAGTATGAACATTATACTCATTTTGTTTCATGGTCTAACAGTTGGCTTATTACCTGTGTACTAACTGGTAATGCTTTAAAACCAATGAGCAGTTGCAGTGTATTGTGAATTACCATTAATACGGCTATACTCTGTAGACATTTTAAATGGTAACAGTGTTGCTAAAATGCATTATCTTAAAACGAAACTAAGTACTTACTGTTAAAACTAGTAATAAAATTATCACGATGGGATAGACGCAGTTCCTTTGTAACGAAGATGCTTTTTTACGCCTTTCTGTTTCGTAAATTGGCATTAAATGCGACATAAGTCTTTAAGACAAATACACTGTTGAGTTGAATCAAAAATACCCAACATCCTCTTCTGATTCTCCAATTCCTGAAGCTGTAGTTTGTGATCATCAATTCCATTACATAAGTTATATATCACACCTGTAAAACGGTATAAAAAAAGTATAAATTTGTAGCCCATTCCACACAAAAGCACCATGAAAATGCAACCTGATTTCCTTGACAAATCGAGGTGTCGTTCTAATGATGCTTCTTCTAAGCTAAGTATGACATGTGCTTCGTTTATATCATTTAGGAACTATAAACATTAGAAATTTAAAACCAAGACTTAAAAGTAGGTATTAATGCTAATGATCTCTACCTGAGGTTTGACAATAAGATTTCCAACAACTGTAAAAAGCCTCGCAAATCCTAACGGAGTGCACACTGAAAAAGATTGACAACGAATGTTTACCAACAATCAGTAAACTTTTTCCTCTAGTTTCCCTTAGTCTGTGGTACTTACATAAAAGCAGTAACACTCCAAAGAAGGAGACACAGGCATATAAAAATGGTAAATAGTAATTCCATATATCTGAGAATGAAAATTAATGTTATCTCTCATAGCCATGTTTCAAGTGCCTATTTCCTAACGCATTTTCATGCACACTTACTCTCCGCTAAGCTGGGAGCTTGCAAGAAAAAGAAAAGATATAGTGTATATTGTGGTTGTTCCTATAGCTGTTTGATCTATAAATAGTGCATTGGATATACTGCATTGTATGTTGACGCCTAACGTCTGGTTATTTTTTTAACACGTAGACGCCTTAGTCTCGGCTTCTTTATCAAATCCTTCATGTCAAATATATTAAATATTGCTTATCTCATCACGATATAATATATCAAAATTCCCTTGGAGTGGTTAATGAGGTGAGAAGATCAAGTTAACTAGAACGGCCATTCGCATTGCGCCATCCTCAGGTTTCAAATATGTCGTTATGCATTAAAATTTCTTATTCGTTTATTGAGGTTAGCGATAAACTTTAAAGTGACAGTTTCACATATTACTATTCTTTATGAACTAAAATGTAAAGTCAATCGAAAAATCGCAACTTACTAAAGAGAGATTCCAGACTAGATTTATCCTGGTCAATCAATGCTGAAAGAATGTATGTCATACCCAGCACCAGTGCTGACAGGAGGGTCAAAACAACAATTGTTTCATATACTCTGGCCATTATACCCTTAATAAAGAGCATGTTCAGTACAATTAGAATTCCAATTGTTGTGTTTATATTATGTTACGCGACTCCTTGGCATCTTGCGTGACATGTTCTTTAATAAGTTAATAATTACTTGCCTTCGAGGATCCAGGAAATCCTTCTGATTCCGTAAACAGGTATGCAAATGGCAACAGAATAAACAAACACAAGTTTGAAAATAAAAATATATGGTTCCAGAGGCCTGAAATTATGAAAATTCGAGATCTTGACAACTTGAAATCTTGAAAATTCGATACACACACACACAAGAATAAGAAATGAAGTCCATAAACTTTTGTTTCCGAGACAAAGTATGTGACCAATAATTATTCAATTTTACATCCTGCCATTAATGCCCCATAACTTCGACCTTCGCTTTCCTCCCAGACGACGTCGGTCCTGTACGAAAGTTCACCCCGGCTGAGGACGGTGGGTTTTCTCCCTGATAAGAGCCCTAATGTGACCTTCCGACAATGCTTTAAATTCCTTGCCACGACTCTTGAATCTGGTATGACTTTGTTAAGATGAATAATCCCACTTCTCTTTTTTATTTAACGGCGTGGTTACATTTAATTTTGAGGGGACACAACATTCGTTGGCACACATATTAGTTATTTAAAGCCCACCTGTATACTTAGGCAGACAATTTATCCATTTGGGGAAGGCGACCTCTGAAATCTAGCAATCTTTTCCGACCTACGCACTTCTTTTCCATTTAGAAATGGTTCTTTTACATGCGTTTTCGTTGTCTTTAGATGCACTACGAGGAACATTTTAACCTGACCATACAGAACCTGTACATCATGTCCAGGCTAATATAATTTACTCTCTCAGACTCGCAACGTTGATTGCTACCTCATCGTCGAGGAAAAGTATTACACATTCCTACCTTGAATAAGCGAGCTGTTTAGCCATTGAACATAGTAGCTATTTGGATGTAGCAGTAATACTTCGTTACTCATTATTGAAAATGGTAAAAGTAAAGCTGCTCCTACTGATACAGCCAAGGAAAATGTACAAATCCACATGCTGCATCGAAAAAAATGAGTAATACAAATGTAACAACTATTATAAATGCTACAATTGCCAATCTAAAGTGCACCTACGAAATTCTATAAACTTTAGCATCTTCATCATCGCCTGGATAATATTCGTCTCTCTCGCGTCTTTTGAATTTGGATACAATGGCATATGACGATATATATAGAATAATAAACAGCAACAAAAATATCTACAATTTTAAAATCACAAATGAATACAAATTACTGCACGATATTAAGTCTAAGCAATCTAACAAGTGCATATCATCACCTTTCTTTAAACACTACCTAAATCCAATTTTCATTGGTTTTTATATTAATTAAGAAATCACCTGAAACCATAAGAAACAATCTGAGGGATATGAAGGGTAATATGAAGTTACAGACCTTGTATGTGTGTCAGCAACCTCTGCCCCTCTGCAGGGCAATTTTATTATTCCTACCTACTGATAGGAATATCAATTATAATCAGTTTTTCTTCTCTCCTGTAAAATTTGCTTCTTTTTTTTTTCTTTAACTTGGTGCTTTTTAAAGAAAGGTGGCGATATGTTCTGGTTTGTTGCTGAAGTTAACGGGACTCACACCCACTTAAGGAACCAAACCCACACAGTTAATTATAAATATTTAATTTAACAGTACTTACGATGTATTCTCGCACAGTATTGTGAAATACACGCTCCTTGTCAGAAGCAGTATAATCCATATCGTGGAATAACTCCAGATCTTATTATAGTATAAATAGTCTAGTTGCATTGCAAACATTATTTTTTGACCGAGTGATCCATCAATAATGAACTGAAGACGACAAACCGTTGTTCACGTCGTCAGGTAAGTAATGCGACGTTTCACTAAAGCAATATACGTTTCATATCAATTGAAATTATCTGCCAACCGTAAATTCTAACTGTAGCACCAAGGAGTATTAGACTCCTTGGTAGCATAAACAATACGGCTGTCCATTATGGAATTCCGTAGAATATCACCATGGTGAATATTCGAAAAACATTTCGACGCGCGCGTGTGTGTGTGTTTATAGCAGTAAAGGTCAAAGTTCTGAAGTGGCTGACTACAGGGATTCGTTCAATTAAGGATCGTGTTGCATTATAACAACCTCCTTGCATGATGAGGTAGGCGGGATGTTGCTATTAACATATGTGAGTTAACAGCGCGGAACATTTGACCACAGTGATACTATCGGTCACCATGAATGACGACCCTGGTAGAGACATGGTTCCAGTTAAAGAAGTTACTTCACTCCTTACCGGAAATGCCGGCGTGAAATGTGAACCACCCGACAGGAAAGGTATGTCTCTTGTCATTCACTGAAAAGTGGCATAGGCCGGGAAGCAAATGTTTGGATAATAGGGGGAGCAGCTTATTGTGCTGGACACATCAGTGTGCTGATCACTGAAGTTAAGCAAGGCGACCCTAGCTAGTACTAACATGGGTGATCGCTTGGGAACGCTGGGTACTGCTAAGACCCAAAATTGTCATAACAGCGCAGCAGTGTCTGTGCAGACTGAGCATTAGAACTACGCAGTGGACGGGGCTCTAATGACCGTTGTAGCTGAAGGGACGTAAAACGCCAACGAAACAAAATTGCACAGTAATAGGAGTGGCGATTAATAATTGCCTCTTCATCTTTCGTGCTGATAAAAAAAGAAATATTCCCACTGGTCATCTTCGACTGAACAAAAGCTCATCAGCTGATATGTCATCATACATATACGTGCGGAATGCGAACTTAAAAGAAGTTTAAATGAATATGAATATTTAAAAGTCAAATGCTTTCCCCTTCGTCACCATACACTCCAAACGTCTGTCATGTGGCTTGCATTAAGAAATTAAATGTACGACCTCATCGTAACAATATTTGACAATTCTTTTGAATTATGTATAGTTATTGGCTTACTGGAATGAGAGTTCATTCCTACAACGAACAACTTCTGATATCCAGTGTTATAGAAATTTAACTGAGGAAGTGAAACAAGGGATGCAAACATACAGTATATTTTGCATCACTCATTTGTGCATATTTTAAATGAGCGTCTTTTAATAGAGTTAAGTCAAATATCGCAGTAATTTGTCAGTAAATTATTCCATTTTTGTCAATGACGTTTAGATATAGTGCCACTATATGATCAAAAGTTCATTTCAAAATGGACAAGAGATGAGTTGGAAAATAAATATCTTCATCTGTATGAAGAGGGGATTGTTATCAAAAAGCATGCCAGGCGGCAAGAAGATAAAATAAAAAGGTAACTCAGCTTTGAATTAAGATTTTATTATAACTGTTCCGAATGTGGGTCATTTGGGTCGGTGTCTCGAAAAATATTCTGGGTGCATAGTTCTAATTATGGGTCTTTGGAATACTTTCATCCCAGTCCCGCATCCTCCTGACAGCAGGATGTTTTTTTAGCGTTGGTTGTCTTAAGGCGAATATTCATCTTTTACATTTTATTTAGGTTAACCACAAAAGTACTTCGTCTAATAAGTGATCATAAGAGACTTGAGCAAGATAAGAATGGTAAGCAAATAAAATTAGTGCTATATTCTTTCCACTTCACAGTTAAGCACCTGAACATTCGCGCATTAACCATATAGAATCTAATTATCTATTCAAGCTGTTACAATTTCACGTCCTCCTAAAACAACACGCACTTCGAGCGTCTTTACCTTTGTAATACATCAAATTGATCCTTTGAAAAGACGCACCTACATCACTTTACTACGGACAACTTATTAACAAGCCGTCCTAAATATGTACAGAGCACTCGTACATAAATCTGTTATCAATTGCACTTATGAACTTAATGATAATCTAACTTAGGTGATAAGAAAATTCTAGGATACTAACACCTAGTATGCTTCATCATCATCATCCCGCCTGTGGCAGAGTCGTGTCTGCATGTCCTAACCCTCCACTCCCGCCTATCTCCCACCAGGTCCCCGTCCACCCCACTCACTACTTGGCTACCATATCCTTATGGACAACTTGCTCCCTTATGCACGCTTATGCGGTTGTATTCATTCATTTCAATTGTGATTGGCCAGGTGTAGGAGTTCACTCTTTCAGCGTCGTTAGGTTACCTTCAGCAGTCGATAGCCCTATTGTCATCATCGTCATACCCCTTTTTTCATCTATAGCAGCATCAAATTGCGAATTCTGGCACTCCATTCCCTATTAGTCTTTAGTGTAAATTATAAAATGTGCCCATTAATGCTAGCTTTTTTAATATTCAAATTCTTTTTAGTAAAGAAACACGATATTGAAGTGCAACAGATGATTGAAGACTTAGAGATTCGAATACGAGACCTAGAACGTCAAAACCAAGTATTGATTAACAAGGTATACCTTTGTCAAGTAATAGCATTTAGCTTGCAACTTCTGTTTCCGTGATAAGTACAGTGGGAAAGGCAGTCACTACATAGATGCAGAATCAAGGATTCAGATGGCATTCAAACAGTTTAAATGCTTCATGAACGCGGGAGAATCTTAAATCCCTAATAATTCTGGGATACTCGATATGTTGATTTGCTTGTTATATCTTTTAATTTCTTGATATCAGTTCGCATACATAGATTTATAATGGTTCTAAAATTCGCCAGACTTTTTGTTATCCTTACATTTCCTTAAATTTTCATTTAGGCGCTATTATTTATTAAGGTGATAAAATTGAATTAAAATATATTGTATTTGTTGAAGTTCTTGATATACTAATTATTTTGAATTACATTTTGTATATTAAGCTTCTATTTATAATTCGGTGTTCATAATATACTTTATAGCTTGCCGTCTCTAAACAACAGTTGGCTGTCCAAATGAAACGACCAATACCAGGACCTTACAGGCATATTACATCCCGTATCAATACAGTACTGTGATTGATTCCTATTTTATGTCTTGTGTTTTCGTCACGAATCTATACATTGAATTGATGACTTTGATTGGGGAAGGGTTAGAAGTTAACTACTTGATTATATGATTTTAATTTTCTTATATGTAGGGAATTTCTAAACCATTATTAAAAACTACTGCAAAAGGAATGGTGCTCCAGGGCACTGAAAGGTATGCTGCCGGTTTGTTTAGGACAATGGTTCTCAACACACTTTAATTTACTTTTATTAAAAGTCAGCCGTCTTACCTACAATATGATTCCAGCCACCCTACTGAGGGCCAGATTGTTTCTCAAGTGTAAGTTAAATGATTACAATGTATTTAAAATGACATTTGAAAGTTCCTTGAGATTCCATTATATCAGAATTAATCCTCAATTTTTAAGCTTTTCCCACTATCCCGAATTTTAAAATTCCAAAGATTAATGCCACTACATGACCTAATAGAGTAAGGATTATGGGAACTGTGGGATTTTACTTTAGTTAATCCCAACGTTCACAGTTTTCACTTAACCTTTCACGGCCTATCACCGTCTTGTTTATTAGGAACATGGATTATACTTTTCCAATGTTTTATCTATTCTGAAAATTCCTGTTCTGGCGTATGCTTAATGAGGCGCACACAGTGAAAGGTCATTGGATTGGTATATTGTGGGACCCCTGGGTAGAATACATTCATCCGTTTGTATTTGCTTGATGATTTTCTTATATATTGTACATAGGTTACTTATTGGCATTTCAAACATAGATGTTGAATACTTTCAATTTCAGTGGAAGCAATACTTTGATTTTAAGGAGACAGATTGAGAATTATGAATGTGAGATACAGTCTTTAAGGCAACAGGTATGCTTTCTTTGATAGCTATTTTCTATTTCTGTGCCCTCAATTTCTTAGTAAATATTTGTACACTATTCAATTCAAATGTTTACAGGACCAACTAGGTACTAAATAGTACATTAAGGCATTTATATAGGTATCAAATGTCATAGTCTATGGGTAATTTAGAATAAGTTATTGCACTCTACAGAAGTTTTCTTTACCATTTTTTAGCATCAATACTAAATTTACCCTCACAAAAGACGAATTGTCGTGCAAATCATTTCAACTCGGTGGAAATGCTATGAGTCCTTTCAAAATCTTTTAGATTTGTATTTACATCGACATATTTTACATTTTCATTCTGTGGTACAAGCTATGGGTGTACACTTCAAACTCTCGCTCATGCATTCCACTCTGAAGTGGCATATTGGAGTGTTTGTTTACACGTGCCTCTTGTCTCCTGAGTCAAGAATAGTTTCAAAATCCAAAGATTTGTTTTCACACCATAGTGCGATATCAAACTAATAACGTCTTTTTCGCGATAATTATTTTTAGCTTCATAATAAAGATGTGGAACACACAGAAGAAATGGCTGTTGTAAAGTCTGAACTTAATCGAGAACATAGGTTAGCTATACGAATATCCTGGTTTTAACAGGTGCAAAATTTCAATAGTGAAATTTTATTTGAAGAGCTATTTTGCAAGAAAACGTTTCTATAATTCGGCTGCAGAAAGAATTAAAAAACAAAGTCAGTGATGCTTTGATGTTGGAATCACGTTGTGCTGAATTAGAGAAGGTTCGTTTTGTAAATCTAGAATATTTGTGTCGTGATACAACTGAATAATAACCCATGATTTTTTAATTAAGCAACTTGAAGCTTGTAATCATGCGCAGACTCGGATGCTGAAAGAAATCGAAGTTTTAAGTATGCAGCTAAAGGAAGAGCAAGAACATAATTCATTAAGAAGGAATGAAGTCCAGACTTTGGCTTCTACAAATATAATTATTGCTGAGGTTAGATTTTCATCAGAAAATGCTTTTGTTAAGGTGTTGAAAGCTCAGTATCACAACGTTTACTGATTTATGCTTTTAGTTGAAACAACAAGTGCAAGATTTAGAAAAAGACAATAAATTGTTAAAGAACTCAAACGATGAGCTAACGGAAAGGTATTGATGGTTTCCATAATTCAAAAATTGTTTTATAAGGGAGTAATTGGGTCAATGGTAACGAAGTACAGCATTCAACCAATAGTGGTTAGAAAATATTCGGAGAGCAACAAAAGCAACTCCTAACCTTTTCCCGCCAATGGCAGGGTCGGGTACCCATGTTGTCTCTCTGAATGGACGCAAGGGCGATATATTGGACATGGTTTTTCCACAGCCGGTTGCTGCCCAAAGCTGCAACCCCTATGCTTATTTATCGCCTGTCTACTGTTCATTGGGCAATTCTCCCGACGCTAGGAGCGAGCTCCTATACCTGGAAATTTTGCTTCATCTACCCGTTGCATAGTTGAGAGATTTCGTTTACGTGCAAATACCATGGTACACCTTTACGGGACCTCGGTTTTACTTCTCATCCGAAGGAAGGCCCACTCTGGCCTTCTCTCTAACCTCTCTCGCCAACCCTCCTCGGTCCAGTATCGAAACTAGAACTAACCCATAGCGCCACCGAAACTGATCTTGTGAAAATATTTCGTGAAAAACATATAAAAATCAAACTTGAATTTGCGCACGCCAGGACTACTTTTCCACTGATATTGTGCTTTAATGATTAGCTACACCTGTCGTATTCACAGCGATGATGGGGACTTATGCCCTGTTGCATATTTTCTTGCAAAAGTTGTAATTGAAATGGTGTCCTAAATGGGAATGTCCAATTGTTAATTCCCATGGTCACAACATAAGGAATATTCCAGTCCCTACCACTACAGGCGTTTCGCATTTTCCTACCTGGTGGTTATGCTTGACTATTTAGCTGTCACAGCTCATAGATGTGCGTGCATGGGCTGCTTCCCGTTTCTTCATAAATCCCAAAGGTTCAACTGACTGTTCCATGAACGTTATGCTTTGTTGTGTGATCAAGTGAGGAGCGACTCAAGAGAGTCAAGTATTGACAGCTCTTGTCTTTTCAGCATAACTGTTTGCGAAACATTCACATTGTAAAGCCTGTCACAAGTAATCTAGAACTAATTGGGTCTTGAGCATCCGTGAAAGATCTTAGATTTAATTCTTACAGAGGGCCTATTTGCTAATTACTGTGTTTCTTTCTTGCAGTGCATTGAATTATAGCCATACTCATAACAATGCAATGCGTGAGTTAGAATTAAAACCTAAAGTTATTCACTTAGAAGCTACTTTAAAATCCCTTACTGAAGACAACAGTAAACTGAAGGAGAATTTTAGCAGAGAGAGAGGTCTGGAAATATGTGATTTTAAATAGCACGTAAAGCATAGTCTAAATTCAAAATGAATGAAAAATTTATAGCCCTCAATGTGAAATATGAAACTGATTTGAAGGACTTAAAGGGTAAATATCATCTGCTGAAAAGTCAACATCAACAATTGCAAGAAAAGCTCAAGACGGCTGAAGCGGTAATGCTGCTGTGTGATAAACCATAGTTTCAAGCAATCCGTAGCTCATGATAATAAAGTTGTTCACTTTAAAAGGTTGTTGATTCAAGTAAGCCAGATTTTAAAGCAATCTCTGATTTTCTTCAACACGGAAAGGCAAATCTATCTGAAGAGACCTCAGAAGAACGTCACGAAGAAGGGCAAAGTACTGTTCAAAGTCTAAACCTACTTTTGGTAAAGGTATGCCTTAGCACCAACATTGTAATGGTGGTACTATACTAATAAGCAATTGATTAGAATGGTTCAGTTGATATGTGGAGTACCTGGATCAGAAAATGAAAATAAATAAATTCTTAGGAACAAGCAAGCCATGCAGAAACCATCAATGAACTCCAGAGAACAAGAAACATCCTTGCCGTGCAATATAGGCTAACTGAAGATTTCCAACTGGAGGTTGACAATTTGACGAGGAGACTATCAATGTTACAAATGGAATATGAAGCTCGCATATCTGAGCAAACCAAAATTTTGGAACTTCGAGCAATTCGTATTCAACGATTAGAACGCCAAATGAAAGACATTGCTTATGGAAAAACCTGTTCTTTGAATCTTGAAGCCTTGCCGGTAGGTTCATTTCATAGAAAATTTACATTTTGCGGGATCTCAGGGTAGCGATTTGTTAAAGCGATGTACGTAATCAGTAATTCCCAGTTGATAGTGTTTAATGAAAATTAATCGACATATAGGCAGCACAGCTATTGATTTGCAGACGATATTTTGTAATTCAGGTTAGGACCATTGTTATACCTAGAAAATAGAAATATTTTCCCTTAGCTATAGAAATAAATTCCAAAAGATTCTAATTCAGGTGCCCTGAGTGTTTAGAATAATTCCAAAGTGGTTATGGTGCTTGAGTAAATTCATTTCATGGATTGGGGGATTAAGCCAAGCAGCCATAACAGGATGAACCTTTAAAAGGCGGCTCGCGGGAGATGAGGAGGTGGGTGTAGAGGAAGAAGGAGAGGGGAAATTTGTAGCACCCAACGTTCTTTACCAACCACCCAAGTTGGTACTAACGTGGGCTTGCGCTGCTTAACTTCAGTGATCTCACGGGAACTGATGTGTCCAACGCAACTTGGCTACGCGACGTAACCTGCTTATCCTAACAAAGCTACATTTGTGCAGGTGTAAGGTAACTAACCCTTCTTGCACCACCCTTGCAATGGAGGTGTCCTCTGTAAATTACTGAACGAAGGATTACCCAATTACCACTCAAGCCCTTACCCACTGAGAAACCCTACTAGCCAGTATTCCTGAATATTCTTTGCTTATTTGATTAAGACCCAAAAAAGTCAGAGACAATGGAAGTTTAGTCCACGAAGTCCATGCTTTTTCTTTTATACTGTTATTGACAAGAATATCCTCCAAGTTCGCTTGACGTAAGGATTTTTGGTACACATTGTAGAACACAGAAGACAAAGAAGAAGCTTTTGAAACACGTCCTTATTTAAGACGAGGAGAGAGTATGCTAGAAATACATGTTCAGAAAGTAAGTATTACACAAATAATTCTTCTGTTTTGTGCAGATGATAAGTGAAGTGTGACACACGCACTTTGGTTGGAGATCTTCAACCGTCCTCCGAAGTTCTGTCTGTGCTTCAAAATAGGTTTCCAACCCTTCAGGGTCGGGTACTCATCCTTGTCCCTCTCACTGGATACAGGCGATCTGTTGGAAGCTATTTTTACGCAGTCGGCTGACGACCAAACTGCACCCTCGATGTTTATTACTCGTCTGTGTAATGTTCGATGGGGGCTCTCAATCCGACGCCTGAGGGCGAGCTCCTACTCCTGGGAATTTTTGCCTCATCTACACATTGCATAATAGAGAGGGCTCTTTTATTTGCAAATTACATTGCATACCACACGGGACCACGGTTTTACTTGTCATCCGGAAGACACACACGGGGGCCCCACTCTCACCCTAATGGGGTGAGCGCATCTTGATCCAGTATCGAGCCTAGAACCACTGGTACAGTAATCGAGAACTCTACTCCCTGCTCCACCAAGGCGTGCCGGAAATGGATCAACATAGAGAAGGAAGTAACAATGACTTTCGGCGTATGGCCACTTAAATTCAGTGAACCGAATGCTTCATCCTATAGATAGCAAAAGATTTAAGAAATGATTTAGTGCATTGAAATTTTCAGATACTGCTTGACAAAGAAGGATTAGATGCTCTCCATGATGACAAGCCTAACATATTCGCTACTTGGGCTTTCTTTCACTTTGAGATACAGTCAACCCCCGTTTTAAGTGGACCTGTGGCTGTATTCGATTATACTTCTCGTTATGTTGTAGAGGTTGATGACATATTTTTGCATTATATAAACCGGGTAGCGTCTTAATGTAATTTGAAATTCGTATGGGAAACCTATTCCGCATACTAATGCAATATTTTTTATACTGTATGTCATTTCAAATGCGTTAGGAAAATGCCACCATAGAACTTCATCAGGTGTTTGGAACTGAATATGATACAATTGCTGCAGGTCATATATGCTTACAGGAAATATTGAAACGTTCTAATGGTTATATTCAAGGGACTATCCCTTTAATAGGTAATGCCACACACTATTTATGTTCCTATAATGGGGTGCAGGTTTTTAATAAACTTTTTTGCTATAATAAGGAATAAGAGATAATGAAATTGGCATAACATTTGGAAAACTGGAGTATTGGATCAAACTGAGCATGCCTATTGAACAGTCTCTTGGAGAATATAAGGTTCACAAAATACACTTCTAAACCTCTATTTTGAAGACATTGATTCATTTTCTTCGTTTTTCATGCATGTTTAGGACCGTAGTAAAGCTTTGGGATATTTAAAAATAAATCAGGACTTGGCTAGTAAAGCATTAACAACGTTGCAGAACAAAATTACTTCAAATCTTTGTCCTGATATAATTAACGAGTTGCATTTAAAAATCAAAGGTTGTCAAGGACTTAAACCTCGGGTGGGAGGTAAAGCATGCGCGTTTTGACATAGCGATTCTTTATGTGTACATATTAGTTACTGGTAGTGTTTTCTAATATTTTATAGATAACTCTCCTTCTGTATATTGTGTCTACAAGTTTTTCATTAAGCCTGATCATGATACTTCAATAGTGAAGTTCAGTAGTAATCCAGAATTTGATGACCACATGGTGTACAATCTTGAAATGGATTTGGATTTAGACAGTTACTTAAGGATGAAGGTAGGCTATACAGTTCATTTCCCATGTGAGAAACATTGAGTGTCTGTGATCATTAGGCAAATTGAGGCACTAACGCAGCTTTATGTAAAGAGTGTGTGTCATTAGAGTTTAATGTGTAGTTCCAGTATGGGTTCCGTTGCCGAATACTTTGACCCACTGTGTCCCTGCATAAACGAATGAGTTTTTGTTTTCTTGGTGTTTTGGACCCTTCAACTACAGTGCTCATTAGAGCTCCGTCCAGTGCGAAGTTCCAATGCACAATCTGCACAGACATTACGCTGTTAGAACGATTCGGGTATTAGCAGTACCCAGCGTTCCCAAGAGATCGTTGCTTTGCTTACTTTACATTGGTTGCGTTGCTTAACATCAGTGATCAGACGAGAACTGGTGTGTCCAACGCAATACAGCCGCTCCCAGCGAATGAGATGACTAAAAGTGTGGGAACATCGATGTTCGATGATTTCTACCATTACATTGGTGCCATAAACAGTGATGTTTATCACCTTCAAAAAGGTGATGAGCAGAAAGGCCTCAAAGTGCCCTTTTGAAAAATTAAGTGTATTGCAATTATTCAATTTGGATAAAATATTTTATATACTTATATCACGTTCCTCACTCTTGCTTAAAAATATTTAATAATAAATTGGTCTAGCACCGATGTTACTAATGCTCCGCATTTTACTACTGTTGCCTCTACTCCTATTTTCAAACTGTAGTACCCTGTCCAGAGTATGACTGGCCTTCTGGAATTTTCATTGGGCCGGGTGGTTTCGCTTTTCTATAAAAATAGAAAATTTGATTTTGCAGTCCATTTTTAATCATGCGTTCAGTTTTGATAGGTAAGCTAGATCTACAGTACTTAGTTTATGTCATACCATGGTTTGCTTTTTATTGGGGGGGGGGCTAATTCTCTGCCATTCATGATACAGTATATTCCCGCTTGTAGTTCAAAAATAAAGGGGCAATAAAATGATCAAACCTAATTTCTAATTTTTTTATCAGACTTTAGATATATATGTATTTGATGACGATGACCATGACGAGTCTTCATATCTGGGTGTCGCTAAAGTACCACTGCTGCCGTTGGCATATGATAAACCAATAACTGGATTATTTCATTTAAAAACGGTAAGGGAAGCTTGTTCTGCATGGTGGATACCTATCCGAGTTTTGAACAAGATGGTCAGTGACTGGATGTTACGAGGGTTATCACTTTCACAATATAAAGTAGATTTTTTTCCCCAATCGATACTCGTTGATGTTGCTAAACTTCGTTATAATTTCAGGACGACAATTCCCCTAATGGTTTTATAAATCTCAGTATACAATGGCAAAGTCCATACGTTCCTCCTCCCGGAGCATCAACCGATTCATCGCTACCACAAATTTTAATGAACAAAGATATACCACTACCTGATGAAACTGACAAAGGTCTAGCAAAATCATTGCCAACTCCATCCCCGCGGGCATCAAAAACTGTGAACTCTGAGAGTACTTCTATGTTTGACACTGATAAGAAGCCACCTATAGTTCCAAGAGTAAGTACGCTCATAACTACAGCCTCCAAGGAACTTCTGTACTTCAAAAGTATATAAACGTGTACTAGCATTATTTGCAGTGATAGTAGTTTCATGTCCCCATATGATTAAACAGCATTAGGTTTTAGAATCATAACAGTTGGGAATTAGACTTCCGTTATTGTACAAGCACTTTATTCGAAATTGAGATTTATTGTTATTCTCAGTGGTAACTTGCCCTAATAGGAACGAAAAAAAACATAAATTTTCAATAAGTTACGTATTTTAATACTTCTTTTATATGGTTAACCGTTACATCATAGAAACGGTGAAGTATAATGATAGTTGTTGCAGGATCGAAAAAGAAGCGGTGATGCGTTGAAAATTGATAAAGATGGAGCTTCTACCCCATTAGCTGGTCTTGAATCAGTGAATCCAGTCGAATGTTATGGTATGCGCATTTTTTTCTTTCTATTTAAGGCTTTTGGTTGATCATGTTGTGATTTTTGAATTGGAGGGATTTCTGGTTGTATTGTTGACACTGGAAACCATTAGAAGAGTTCTTGAATACTCATACATTACATATTTGTATTATTTAATGAAGAACTTTTAAATTCATACTGTACGCATGGAGATAACTTGTCAAAATTAATCATTGGTTGCCCTAACTATAATTCCTCTCTTAACTATTCTTTATACTGCCTTAAGCATATGTTAGACATTTTTATTACAGACTCCGAAAAATCTAATCTTATACCGCAAACTGGAATTATAACCAAAATCAGCAATGAGAAAAATGGTGAAATTGAAGGAGAAAGTGACAGTGAAATTGTTTGCCAACCCGTTATCGAGATACCCTCTACAGTTGGGGTACAATTTTTAAATACTATCATTAAATCATTTAAAATTATGGATAATAATATTTATTGTTTCCAATTATAGAAGACACAGACTTTGACAATTTCAATAAATCACCTGACTCTTCTTGAAAATGCACCAGTTTTAAATGATGAAAATATTCAAATGTTGTTCGTGGAATATCGTTTCCTTGATTTTCCACCTGAAGAGTTAGAAACACCTTTTGCCTTGCCCAAACCAAAACCAAATCAGCAAATAATTTATAATTTTATTAAAGGTAAGTTTATGGCATTCATTAACATTGTGGACATTGGTAGTAGTTTCTGATTTCTAGATATTTTCCCCGTCTAAATTACAACTACAGCGTAAGCTGCCTCAATAAACCCTCTTCAATGATTTCAGGTTCGAGATAGGTGGTTTCTTTCGGGTGAGAGGGATTTCCAGTGTGTCTTCTGTCGGATAAGGAGTACACGATTTTACATCTTATCCGATAGAAGACACACTGGCACAATGTGACACATAAAAGAACTCTTTCTGTATGAAACTTTTAGATCAGTAAAATTCCCAGCTGTAGGAGCTCCCCACCTGGCGTCGGTGGAGAAGTGCCCCAACTAACAGTAGACCGACGGTAAATAAGAATAGGGAATACCTCCCAATGGGACAAATAATTACAGCATTAGGTCGCTAGGCAGCTGTGTCGGCGACATGTGTACTCTCCCATAGGCAGAGGAAGGGTTAATAATGATGTATATAAGCTGCTAAAATAGATTCTTCATTGTTTAAGTCTTAAATACTACTTTCAGCTTTCAAATTTGACAAAGATGCAAATAACGAGCGATATAAGCGTTTTGTTAATTTGCTGACATCACCCACTAAAAGCAGGTAAACCTTGATGCTAATAATTTCAATTGCTACGTGATTTGATTTTGTTGGTTTACACTTCTGATGTACCGGTATATGTTATTAATTTGTTCGTTTATGTTAATGCTCTAAATTCTTTGTTACAGAATAAAATTTACTGTTGTTAGTGAACCACCCGAAGACAATCAAGATCTTGAATGTGAAGAAGTTGGATATTCTTACTTGGATATGAAAAGGGTTAGTTACATAATCAGTGGGAAGTATTGCTTTGCTTATGTTTAGTGAAGCTTTGCTTATTCTTAATAACCATAACACATCTGTTAAGTGGCTTATTAATTAGGCGTTGAAAATGCTGAAAAATTTAAAATTTTAGAAATAACAATTATTGTGTGTTATAATGAAAATATTTCTGTAAAGGTTTTAAGAAGTGAAGAGGACATAATTGGGGAAGAGATTGACAGTATGTATATAAAAACATGTTCATTTACTTTTACAGTATTTTACATTATACTTTTCTCTGTTTGTTTTTCAACTAAATCGCTGTCCAATCCATGTTTCACAACTTGCTCCAACATTTGCTTAGATCTGCGTGTAACTGTGGCCTACTTCCTTAACTTCCTATTTACTTAACCATTTATTTCTCCTCAGTCTGGAATTTCCTCTTTCGACTTGCATTATGTCAACTCGTAAAAGTACTCAAGATATATCTTTTCTAAATTATATAATCTAAATTTATACTCTTGTCAACCTAGGGTTGCGTTGCTTAACTTCAGTGATCAGATGAGAACTGGTGTGTCCAACGCAATTTGTTGCTCTCTGTGGGGAGTTGCCGGCCTAGCCCATAGAATGAGTTGAAATAGCAATAAAAATTTAAAAAAAAGTAACTGAAAGTTTCTTTAATTCTCTTGTAGTTTGTGATGTTACTACATCAGCGAAAATTGGATACTTGAATGTTACTGTGGAAGGTTGTTTGGCTGTGAAGAATATTACAGCAACATTGTAAGACTAATATCCGGTAATCATCAAATAATATTGTAAGTCCCATATCATCATTAGGCCATATAAAAACAACGCTGTTTCGTTAAAAGTATCAGTTTTATTATTTTTAGACTCAATCTGAAAAAATGTATCCAAATTATTATTGTCAAGCTGTGCATCAACTGATAGAATGGCGACATGATAACGATCCAGACATCGATAATAACCCAGACATTCATCTTGGCCACATTGACCATTATTGGACGGATGAGCTTCAATCACTAGGACATACAATTAGTAAATAAAGAATATTCACAACGCATATGAATTTAGAAGTTCAGAAATTGATACAAATGATTGTTTACTAAAGGTTGGGGGTGGACAACGTTCAATCTGCTCACCTTCCTAATGAATTGGTAGGTAGGGGGACAGACCAGTAATTCACTTCTCTCGCCCAAAACAAACTAATCTCCTAGGCTAGGATCGAATTTACAGTGGTGAATTGAAGAGTGAAGCATGTTACACTTCAATTATGGAGTTCTGAGTGGGGTATGATCTTGATTGAAAATGAATCACAGATGTGACCCCCGTCGTCGGTGATCGTGGGCAACGTCTTCAACAAATCCATTTTCAGTGTATGGTTTTGTGTAGCCAGCTGCCGCTTGGATAGCACATTCTCTTTTATTCTCCGTTTAGGATTTACTAAGATACACTGAGCAAAAGCAATAGGCAGCATTGAAAAGAGAAAAGAAATTCCGTCATCTCTTTAAGTCGCCTCATACAAATTTCAAGGAAATACTGCAGGGAGAACACATACGGGGCAGAGACAGTGTTTGACTTATGTGCATTCAACACTGAATTTGCAAAGTGCTTCTCTTGCCATGATAAAAGAAACAAACGGGTTACAAAAGGTACATGCCTCTTGACATTAGTTTATAAAAAATTTAAGAGTGGTGGACATTTCAACATGCACATAATTGCTTGCAAATTTCCCAAATTTCTGCACTGTAATAAATTACTTTCTATACAGGGTGTAATTTTTAAAGCAACCAATGCATTTATTTCAAAAACTATAAGATATAGAAAAAACTGTTTAGGAAAAAGTTATAGTTCATAGAAGGGGACATTCATTTCCTAAAACAATACAGAAACTTAAATTCAGTACAATAACCTAAATCCGTCTCCCCCCCCCTTTAATTTCCAGGGACAGTGATGCAGCCTTCAGAACAGCACATGAAAGTCTTCAGAACCATTCAATTTACTACTGGCTCTGATGCAGTTGCTTTGTTCTGTTTTTTTACGATTAAATTTTTCAAAAATATGTTTTTGTGAAAGTTTACTACATTGTGGAATCGAATTTAAACAGTTATATTTGACACTTCAGGGTAATTTCTTTCATCATTTACCATTTGATAATCATAGATTATTCCTTAAATATTATGTTGTAGTTGTCAAAGTCGTGCAGTTGTGATTTAGCCAAGAGCTGACGACCTTCTTTTTGTTATTGCTGGAATCCTAAATCCATTTCCTTGTTTAACTTATGTAAAAAATTGAACAAAAGATTTTCATATCAGTAAAGTTATGATGACTCTATTTTAATGAAATTTTCCATTAAAATAATTCAGATGGTCCATTTTTGTTCCCAGACGTCCCAATTTGTTCCCAGAAGTCACAATTTATTTGCCAATAGTCAATTTGTTCCCAGAAGTCACAATTTATTTGCCAATAGTCAGTTTGTTCCCACACGTACCTATTTATTACCACAAGTCCCAATTTATACCCAGAAGTAACAATTTGTTCACAAACGTCTAGATTGCTTCCCAGAAGTCTGAGTTTGTTTCCAGAAGTCTC
>JAAFCE010004209.1:6113110-6296328 GCA_013389805.1 Trigoniulus corallinus | reverse complement strand
ACTTCTGGGAAGAAATTAGGACGTCTGGGAACCAATTGTGACTCCTGAGAAAAATTGTGATTCTGGGAAGAATTGTAACATGTGGGAAAAATTGCATCTTTCTTGCACAAATTATGACTTCTGGGAACAAACTGAAACATCTTTGAACTAATTGGCACTTCTGAGAAGAAATTGTGACTGCTGGGAACAAATTGGAAATTCTGGGAACAAATATAGACTACTGGAAACAAATATGGATTTCTGGGGACAAGTGTGGACTTCTGGGCAAAATTGCAACATCTGGGAAGAAATTGGGATTTCTGGGAACAAATTTTGCCTTCTGGGGACAACTTTTGACTTCTGGGAAGAAATTAGCACTTCTGGGAACAAAGTTTGACGTCTGGAAACAAACTGGGACATCTAGGAACAAACTGAGACTTTCAGGAACAAACTGTGACTTCTGGGAACAACTTCAGACTTCTGGCAAGCAACTGACTTCTGGGAACAAATTGTGACTTCTGGGAACAAATTGGGACATCTGGGAAAAATTGCACTTTCTGGGAACAAATATGGACTTGTGGGAACAATTTGTGACTGCTGAAGATAAATTCAGACTTCTGGGAATAAATGAGTACTTCTAGGAAGAAATTAGGACGTCTGGGAACCAATTGTGACTACTGGGAATAAATTGGGATTCTGGGAAAAATTGTAACTTGTGGGAAAAAATTGCATCTACCTGGAATAAATTGCGACTTCTGGGAACAAACTGCAACACCTGGGATCTATTTGGCACTTCTGAGGAGAAAATGTGACTGCTGGCAAAAATTGGGACTTTTGGGAACAACTTAGGACTTTTTGGGAAGAAATATGGACTTCTGGGAAGAATTGTGGACTGCTGGAAACAAATGCAGATTAATAGGAACAAATATGGACTTCTGGGAACAATTTTTGGATTCTGAGCAAAATTGCAACATCTGGAAACAAATTGGGATTTCTGGGAACACATTTTCACTTCTGGGGGAAAATTTTCACTTCTGGGAGCAAATTTTGACTTCTGGGAACAAATTAGGACATCTGGGAAAGAACTGCAACATCTGGGAACTAATTGGCACTTCTGAGAAGAAATTGTGACTGCCGGGAAAAAATTAGGATTTCTGGGACAATACTGCCCCTTCTGGGAAGAAAAATGCACTTCTGGGAACGATTGTGGACTTCTGGGAACAAATACAGACTACAAGGAAGAAAAATGCACTTCTGGGAACGAATGTGGACTTCTGGGAACAAATACAGACTATAAGGAAGAAATATGGACTTCTGGGAACAAATATGTACTTATGGGAACACGTATAGACTTCTGTCAACAAATATGGACTGCTGGGAACAAATATGGACTTCTGGGAACAATTTATGACTTCTGGGAAAAAATGAGGGCGTCTGGGAAGAAAAAGGGATGTCTTGGAAGAAAAGGGACGTCTGAAGATCAAATTTGACTTCTGTGAACAAATTGTGACTTATGGAAACAAATGGCTCTTTTGGGAACCAATATGGACTTCTGGGAGCAATTTGTGACTTCTGGCAATAAATTCAGTCTTCTGGGAACAATTTGGAAATTATAACAAATTGGGACATTTGGGAATGAATTTCAACTTCTGGGAACAAATTGTGACATCTGAAAACTAATTGGGACTTCTGAGAAGAAATCAGGACGTCTGGGAACAAATTGCAACTCCTGGGAACAAAATGTGACATTTGAAAACAAATTGTGAATTCTAAGCACAAATTGGAACAAATCAGGACTTCTGGGAACAAATTGACATTTCTGGGAAAAAATTGTGCCTTCTGGGAACAAAGTGGGACTTCTGGAAACAAATCAGGACATTTTGGAATAATTGTGACTTCTGGGAACAAAATGCAACTTCTGGAAAGAAATGGACATTTCTAAGAAGAAATTGTAACTTCTGGGAACAAATTGGGACTTATTAGCAGGAACTGGGACTTCTTGGAACAAATTGAGACTTCTTGGAATATATTGTGACTTCATTGGACAAATTGTGACTTCTGGGAACGAATTGGGCCTGATGAGAATAGAGTGGGACTTTTGGGAACAAATTACAACTTTGAGGACCAAATTGGGACTTCTGGGTACAAATTAAGACATATGGGAAAAGATTGGGACTTCTGAGAACAAAAAGGGGCTTCTGTGAACAAATTGGGACTTTGAAAAACTGGTGCTTGGCCCTTGTTGGAAAACTTGGAAAGTGGTGCGTTTTGGAATTTTGATTAGTTAGGAATTTTGGGATTTCTGACTTGATGGAATTTTTTGGATTTTCGGAGATAGAACATTATCTTGGTAGCACTCTTGAAGGGAAGAGGATGTCCAAGATTGTGATAACTATAGACGTATAAAGGTGATGAGTCATTCTATGAAGCTCTGGGAGAGAGGAAAAGAATGTCCCCTCCAGGAAAGAACTAGTGTCTGGAAATCAGTTTCTATTTATGCTAAGTAGGTCCACATTGGAATCAACCTTCATTCTTGTTTCCAGAGAAGCAGATCAGCACCAAAAAAGATGGACCAGCACCCATAGAGGTGGATCTACAGACGGACTAACACCCCCACAGGTGGAGCAGCACCCTAGAGGCGGACCTTTAGACCTATCTAGTTAGGTCCATTTGGCCTAGCACAAAATAAGATGCAGTCTTTGCAGGTGATGGAGGGTCACTCACCACAGGTTTCTGTGAATCACATAAGGTTATGTACTTGTGCATGTTGAACTGCAGCATGATGCAGAAGCTGCATACACTAGCAATAAAACTTGTGCAAGTTGACTTTAGCAAGTGCACATTAGCGTGTAGACAGCAAAGCAAGTCACAGCAAGTCAGCATGCAGAATTTTTTAAACTTACAAAACTTGTGGGAAGTCGCCACGTGTAGACACCATTTTTTAACTTGCAGCAATAACTTGCAACTTATCCAGCTTGGTTTGATAAGTTTTCAATAAATTTTTTACCAATGGCTGAAAACATGGACAAGAGACGAAATAATTAAGCTCATTTCTATATATGAGCAACATCCTGAATTCATCATCACACCCTTATCCCGCTTATGGCGGGGTCGGATCTGTGGGTTTTAATCCTCCACTCCCACCTATATCCTCTGCTTTGGCCTCCCCTACTCCTGTTTCCACCAATCACCTGCTGTCCGATATTGTACCAAATAAACTCCTTCTTCCAATTTCCATCACATGTCCATACCACCTCAATCTATTCTCCCTCATGTTCTCCACAATGTAACCCACCCACAAGCCACCTCTAACATACTTGTTGAAGACTGTCAGCATGTGACACACCACTCATGTAATGCAGCATTCACATCCTGGCCACTTGTATTCTCCTCTTGTGGGTCTTCCTTTAACTGCCCAAGACTCTGAGCCACATAGCATAGCGGGCCTAACTACAGTTTTGTAAACTTTACCTTTCAGCCTAATTTTGGACCCAGCGGTCACACAGCATTCCGCTTGCCTGTCTCCACTTTAGCCATCCTGCAATGATTCTACAATTAACGTCTGAGTCGATTTCCCCATTGCCCTGAAACACCAATCCTAGATACTAAAACTCTATCACTGGTATCACCTCATTCCCACAACAAACCAGGGAGTGGCGAGTTGCGTTGGACACACCAGTTCTCGTCTGATCACTGAAGTTAAGCAACGCAAGCCCAGTTAGTACTGACATGGGTGGTCGCTTAGGAAAGCTGGGTACTGCTAATACCCAATAATCGTCGCATTAGTGTAGTGTCTGTGCAGTATATGCATTAGAACTATACAGTGGACGGGTCTCTAATGACCTTGTAGTTGACGGGCCCTTAAACTCCAACAAACAAACAAACACAACAAACCATACCCTCTTGGTCCTGGCCACCTTCACCTTCATGCCCCCTTCACCTTTGCTGTTGTAATGTGCATCCTCTCAAGACTCCTCAAGCCTTCCTACATCATCAGGAAATACTATGCACTGAAGGGCCCACTCACCTACTACCATCAGCCATATGGCCAGCCAGATGCAAACAGTCTTGCAAGTACTTGCAGCTCACCTACTTGCAGAAGGTGCTTTGGCAACAAAACTTGCAAACAGTGTAGAAGTACAGTGAAACTCATTTAACACAAAACTGACGGGACCGAAATATTTTTTCGCGTTAAAAGAATTTCGTGCTAAGCGATTCATGCAGAAAACCCACCATTGTTTTGTATGTCGTCATATTTTATTAATTGGATTTATTGCTAAAAGTTACACTTGTAATATAACCAACAAAGCATTAATTTACCTGCCAAAGTTTCTATTTTAGTTGTATAATGCAATGTTGGAACAAGTTGGGTAGGCCATCATCCCCCACAGACAACTCAGCCAATATTCCTGTGGGTTCCAGATGCCTGGCTGGGGTACCCCCAGTCCAGGGCATGTTCAGTGGGCCCACAGATCCGACCATGCTGCAGGTGGGATGAGGGTGTGATTATGTTGACTAAAAGTTACTCTTGTGGGCATCATATTAGATTCAATATTCAAAGCCTAAAAGAATTATTGTTTTTGGGATAAAACGCGCTGTTTTTCAGTGTCTTTTTGAGCATAAATTGTCAATAAAAAGGCCCCCCCTCTCCCCATAGTTTGAAAGGTTTGTCAATGGCTTGCCTCTACCATCTCGAACCCAGGCTGTAATCTAGCAACAGTGGCAACCATTGTTTATTTGTGTAGTTTAACGAAAACTCCGGTATATGTTGTATATCCAGTATTTTGTTAGCTGAGAAGAAAAATAATTTCGTGTTAAGCGATTTTGGTTTCGTGTTAAAAGAAAAAAAAATGTATGGAATTACAGAGTATTTTTTCCGGACCGCAGTGATTTCGTGTTACTCATTATTTCGTGTTAACCTTTGGTCCACAAGGTGACGATTTCTGGCACACACTACAAGGTGGGGTCTGTCATTACCCCAAAAAGACTTTTTGATTTTCAAGGCTTAAATATTCAGATTAAGGGCGTTATTAAGGATATTGAATTAAATACCATCATCACCATGCCCTTATCCCACCTATGACAGGGTCGGATCTGCATAGTCTAGTCCTCCACTCTTGCCTATCTCCCACCAGGTCCCCATGCACCCCAGAAACTACCATATCGTTATGGATATCCTGCTCCCATTTCTGCCTTAGTAACCAGTGTTTCTGACCAGCCAACCATGTTGGTACTAACTTGGGTTGCATTGCTTAACCAGAAATAAAATATGCTAGTTACTTAGGAGACCTGCCAACTTCCCTAGATAGGTAAAGAAAACATCGGAGAACAGGTACTCAAAGGTTGGTTAAGATTGGAGAAAGTGGTACAAGTGTAGATACAATTTTGTAGGTCTGGGGTTTGCCGAGACCCCACCTTGTGGACGGAAGGTTAAGCGTTTTCGTGTTAAACGGATTTCACTGTACTTGTGCAAGAAATTCTGCAATTAACTTGCCTGTGTACACACAGCTTGAGAAGTGGGAAGAAGTCCCCGAGGAGATTGAAATGAATAAGGTTCGATTAGCGACATTCAGAGCCAGGGTTTAGAGCCATAGAGAATTTAGGACTTGTGTCATGAATTTCAGGTTAGGTCCTGGTTCTATCCCTACTTCTTGAGGTGGGAAAGAGAGGCCTATACTGTACTTTTGGCGCAGATTTTGTCAAGATGGAACAATTGGCTTTTTGTGGAAGCAGAAAAAAAGAACTACAAACTGAATTTGGGTGGAAAGGACCACCCTACCTTTACAGCATAAATGATTTTCCCACAGCTCAATTCACTCACTCCATAAGTCGCCAGTGAGACCAAACTATTCCTATGTTTGTTATTTCACAAAGCAACAAGTAACCATAATTCATGACATTAACATGTTTAAATTAAAGGTAACTAAATGATTAGGGTTCGCCCAGTTAGACAGTATGAAAGTTCACTTTCTGACGTTGACAGCTGTAAATATTTTTTCTTTTCAATTTTATCACAGAATGGCAGGAGTCGCAACACATAAAAGTGAATAAACGACATCAAAAGCACATGCTGACCTTGAGGTGTCATCATAAGTTAAAGTATGGTTAGTTAATTTATACAATTAGGGACTGTTTTGTAGTCTCGTGGAGGTCTTTCCCACCTCTCCAGTAAACTATACTCACTAGGCTGGAGACTACCACTATATCACGTGACCATCCCAGTTGCCATATTGATGCAATCAGATCAGATATAAACTATATATATGCACTCCCAGTACCAGTCCGACTACAATTGGAAGAAACCATTCATTCATAAAGAAGGTAATTGTGGTTTCTTTTGATAACCAAGTGGCTTGAAGTAGCTTTAAAATGGGTGAGTCGAACTTGATTTTTTGTTCTTAACAGATGCGCTTGTTTATAGAGATATTATGTAGTTTAAATTCTGAATGCCAATCTTGCAAACAGGTGCTAACTTGATTAGAATGCACAAGTTGTTCCTTCATACTGTACATTTACTGATTCAAACATATTTTCGACGCTGACAGTTGTAAGTGGTGTCACTTTTCTAAGGAGGGACTCACAATCCCTTACATGAGTGCTTCTTCAGTCTACAATATGTTTGCGCAGCCACTGAGATGTCGGGAAGTAACAAAGTCCATTCCAGCACACATTCGGCATTCCCCTAGCTTAGTTTCCTATGAATTGGGGAAAGATAAATAGTGAAAGGAAGAGAAACAGGTATTGAAAATACATATGAAGTGAGCAGCGAAGGAAAATAGTGGTAATTCTTTTGATAAAAAGGAACATTTACTAACGTAAGGTGGCCAAAGTACACAGCCACGTAACATGATCTCTACAAATGACACAAATTAGGTGCAAAATCATCGCAAGAATAAAAACCCGTAATGTTAGCCATTAAGGATGTGAATGATTATAAGAAAGACTTGAAGGGATGTTTGACAGCCTGATGCGTTGTCTTTAATTGTTCAGGGAGCAATCGTATAGCAATGCCAGTCTGCAATAAGTGTTTATCCACTGTTGTTGCAGAACAGGACCCGGGGCTTGCTCCACCCCCCTACGCAAATGAAACGATGAGACCGCCATCAAATCTGAAACACTTTCCCTACCAGGCATATACCCTGACTTCCCGAGTCCTGGAGGAGGCTGATGGCCCCACAAACAGCTTGAGTTGGATGGGAAGCTGTGGTCCCGTGTGGTGTATACCATGTCATTTGCACAAAAAATAACCTTTCTTTGTATTGAGTATAATACAGTCGGACCTCGTTATAATGCACCCCCATTATAGTGGACGATGTCCTTAGTCCCTTCCAAATTTCCTATACCACCCACATTGAAAGAACCCGTTATAGTGGATCCCCTTCATTGTGTATAGTGGATGATTCATGTGTCCCCATCAAACATTTTGTACGTTAAACAATACCCATTATAGTGGATGGACACTTTCATTGTTGGATGGCTGGTTGAATCAGTGACTTTGCAATCTGAATAATGGAAGAAATTGCAGTAGTTAATTATAAAAGTTGTCAACACTGCAGTGTTAAACATGGTTAAAGTTGCAGTTGCACCCTTAAACCCATGACTTCCAAGAAATGTCTCTTACAGTATCATTTTTCCCAATATGGGGCACCTTAAGTCACAATATTTTAGGGTTGTAGTGTACAGTACATACGCCTATTGCTTTCACGGTCTTGTGCCCTTTGGTTGATAGGACTGAAAATTTCACCCTGTTATTCCTTTATTTGCTGAGCCTATAAATACAGTACTGTATGTTGATAGTAAGGAAATAGCATTACTGTATCCACAGCCAAGCCTCTCACCATCTATTGCCACCATTTCATGAACCCCCAACTGCAACTACCATAAATCAGTACTGTATATTATTGAGGAGTTCTGGATTTTTGGAATTTCTAACATTGTCATCTGAACTACTGTATAATACAGTACTGTACTTACAGCATCTTGAGTAATTGCCACTGGAATAATGTAGTTTTTCAAAATCCCCATTATAGTGGACAATCGGGCGTCCTCATCGGGCGTTCTCATGGTCCCGTGGCGTCCACTATAATGAGGTCCGACTGTACACGTGTAGATCTACAGGTCTAGCTTGGACCCTGAGAAGCAAAAAAAGCAACTCCTAACCCTTTTCCCGCCTGTGTCAAGGTCGGGTACCGATCTTGTCCCTCTGAATAGACACAAGGGCGATCTATTGGACAGTGTTTTTCCACGACCAAGTCTGCAACCCTCTATGTTTATTTATCGTCTGTCTACCGTTCTTTGGGGCATCCCTCTCATCCGAAGGTGCAATCCGGGCCTCTCTCCTGCCTGAAAGAAACCAACCCACCTCGGTCCAGTATCGGACCTAGAACCAATGACGCAGTTGTCGGACCCTTAACGTCGGTAAAAAAAATTCTCTCGTGAAAAGTAAACCAACGCTTAATAACGGTTTTAACATTAAGTTGCCAGCTAGCAACGTAAGAATACTACCTAACAGATTAAAGCCCCAAAGGAACAAACGTGCTCCCGATCTGCCATAGGCAGGAAAATTGGTAGGAATAATGATGGTGATAAAGTATGACGTTATGGGCTTGTCAGTAGTATGACATTGCATGGTGGGCTGACTAAAGTTATAGTATTACATAATACACAGTGCAAGGTCACCTGATGTTGAACAGGCTACTGATTATGACTATCAATTTACAATTTCAAATTTAAAGTCCGACTACATGCCCTTTAACACATCCATATAGAACTTAATTCAGAAATACATACAACCAGGGCCGGCCTTAGGACCTTACCGCCTTGGGCCCCGCGCTGGTGTATCGAAAAAAATTAAAATATTTATTTTGCTAAATTTGCGTAGGGCTACGGGTTATGGCATTACAGTATTTTGATTACATGCGAGTTTAAAGACATTAAAGTGTTGCGTTGGTAAGCAACCAACTTCATTAATCTTGGCACTTGGGCCCCGCAAACTCTAGGGCCGGCCCTGCATACAGCATTATGTATTTGTAAATTAAAACCATATGACATGCTCGCAATACACGAAGTAGGCCCAAAGTGCAAGCCAGCCCTAAACCCGTGACCCGTTTTCCCATCTATTTGTGACACCTAACGTGACAGTGTCCTTCGTTTTCACCCTCTTATGCTCTTTTGTTTGTTAGGAGAGCTGAGACTATCCGGTAGTTGATTTCCAATACAGTATTTGACAAATGGTCAGAAAACCTCACTCTTACCACTACAACCACATCCACAGCCGAACCTCTCGCCATCTCCTGCCATCAGTTCCATCAACTTCAACAACGTCCGTTAATGTTGCACTATCTACTATTAACCTCCCTTTAGACATTGGATAGGATTTAAACCATGGTTTCAAATTGATTTAACTTTTGTTCGCCAGGTTGTCAGCTTTGGTCTAATATGGTATATGATGATCAACCCTAGTCACTTAAAATGCACGCGTTTTCTAATACATAGGAAGTGGTTAAGAGCTAATCTTAAACGTTTCATTAACGACAATGATCCCGAATCCATCTTCTAGATGGCCCTTCAAAATTTGTGGCATCTCCGAAGGATCACCAAATTTCAATCATTGTAACATGCAATTATACTTTAGAAAAGAATACGCATAGGACATTGCTGCTCTTGAGGGCGTATTTGATGCACCAGCATTCCTACTATACTTTTGTAATTTTCTACCAAAATGTATTGTTGCACGACGGGAGAGAGATCCTATTTTTAAAGCACACTCAATTATAGACTGTTTGATTATAATAATTAGCATGACTATGATAAATATCAAGACTAATTCAAACGTCAATCATACGATCACGTGAAATTGTATTCAAGTTTTTGATTGTTGGTTAGGAAAGTGACATTGGTACGGTTGAGAACTATGTGTTATCCTAGCAAACATCCGAAAAGGATCACAACATACCTTTTCTCATGCATTACAACCAACTCGTATTGGTCCATATTCGGGCAGCTCACGTTAGTAGTCTCCTAAAATGATGCATACTGCAAAATTGGCATTCGGAATTTATCTCTTTATACTGTAAATGTTTTAAAGGGAGAGATTAAAAAAATCATACGTATATAGTATTTTCTACAGCAATGGCATAACGAAGCAACGTTAGCTCATTGTCGAAATCTCCGTTTGAGGACAATTTCATCCCTTATAAGTCCAACTATGCTTACCTTAAAAGCGTTCTTCAAAATGTCACTCTACGGACTTCATAGATGATAACAAATGCTCTTCTTTAATATTCCTCTTCCAATAGTGATTATTAATCACATACAACTCATCAGGAAGTTTGTCTGAGAAGATGTGCTGCAGATCGCCTGTCTTGAGTTCAAGTACAGGACGCTATTCATTTTGATCCATAGTTCTAATTTTATTTTATTTAAAACGATTGGTTTAACAATTATGATTAGATATAACAAATCCGATCATTACTTGGTCACCCCAAGTTGTGTGGCGATTGCATCCCAGTTATGGAATAACTTTAATAATGAGTGTCACAGTTTACAGTATTTGTCGGAACCAGTTAGAAAACCATACAGTATTTTTAAAATACGAAAGAAGAGAATATTTTTTGCACGGATGTCATAATGTTATTCTATCTTATCGGTAGCGGAATCAAAGAAATGCGCATGTGGTCCAGGATATAAAAGTCCTTTGGATGCGATGAAAGGGCCTAAAGAAGAAATTGTGTACCTACCATGCATCCAACCCTATGGAAAAGACGAAGGCAAACCGGACTATTTGGCCACTGTTGACGTCAATCCCAATTCATCTACTTACAGCACGGTAATTTCATCACCATTCCAACTTTAAGCAGTGATTAGAGGTCCTTATTCCCTGCATTTCAATACTTAAATATCGAAATGTTTTTGCTTGCAATCGGTCACATAAAACAATTACGATATGAGTACCATAATTATCACCCTACATTATGAACGCGAAATTTCGAAATATCACGCAGAGCCCTAGTCATCTTAGTGTCATATAATCCATGAGAAGGCATTTATAAACGACTTTTGAAATCATTTTTGGGGTTGTTTACTTGTCTGATTGCTGACCAATTTTACAGTTTTATAGTTAGTCGCTCATTTATATCGGTCTGTGATAAGTGACTAATAAAGGTTTTATGGCTTTCAGTCGGCAAACAGCCATTTAAAATTACCGTCTAAAAATTATCTGTGGGTTCGTTTACTCTCCTGTCATCCTGTTGTCAGTTTCCCATTTCCACTTCATTTTTATCATGCTGATTTCTGTCTGGTATTCTCTCCTTATCTTTCTACTTAATCCCATACCAGGGCATTCGATCCCGCTTTTAAATACGTAATAAAATATAAAATATCAGTAAACAAAACATCAAAGATTGACATACAGTATATTGAGGATGACTATCACGTTAAAATATTGTCACTAAAAAGCATATTTAATGCCCATATCCAGCGTTGACAATAACATTACAAAAACATGTGTAAACAATTTTGACACATACGCTTATGTTACTATGGCTGATAACATTTACAATGTTCGGTTAGGAGAGGCTGTAGTCAGGTCGGCAAGCTCTTGATATCCATTGTTAGTTGGATTTTGTTGTTTGTTGGCTGGTGTTTAAGGTCCCGTCAACTACAAGGTCATTAGAGACCCGTCCACTGCATAGTTCTAATGCATAGGCTGCACAGACACTACACAGACATTATTGGGTATTAGCAGTACCCAGCTTTCCCGAGCGACCACCCATGTCAGTACCAGCTGGGCTTGCGTTGCTTAACTTCAGTGATCAAACAAGAACTGGTGTGTCCAACGCAACTCGCCGCTCCCCTTGTTAGTTGGAGGTGAGCCCAGAAAGTTGAGTCCAGAAAGCACAAAAGTGACTGTGCAGTCTCATGAAAGCACTGACATACGGGAACCTTACGATTAGCCCGGAGAAAACTGAGTGCTTAGACTCACCAGAAAAGCAGGGATATGTTGAGTACTTCAACAAAAGCAACTCCTAACCCTCTTCTGGCCTATGTCTGGTGCCCATTTTGTCCCTCTATATATTGGACAGTGTTTTCCACAGCCTACGCCTTTTTTTATCGTTGGTGTGCTGTTCGTTGGGACATTTCACCGACGCCAAGGGGCGAGCTCCTACAAGTGGAAATTTTGCCTCACCTACCCGCTGCATAGTAGAGAGGGTACTTTCACATCTCGGGGCCTCTCTCTCTCTCTCTCTCTCTCGGCCGAAAGAAGCCAGCGAACGTAGTTACCGAGCGTGCTACCCACGGGGCCACCGAGGCGGATGTTGTGTTGAGTGCTTCAACCTATTCCTTAAATATGATTTACTCAAATTCCAACAACTTTACGTTATTTCCACACATCTTAATGGGTCTCATTCAGTTACGTTTAGTTTCATTTGGGAGAGAGGTGATAAGGAAAGTGAGGTGCTCAGTGTAAACAAAATGGTGAAAATTGGTCAGGAGTTAGGTTACTTAGATAGACAAGCTCAACGCGGAATGGATGACTTGAGCAGGCCAATCTTCTTTCTGTGTGAATGGAGGAGGGTGGTTAGACCAGCTACAGTATACTGCATGGGCCAAAATGTTGCACAATGCCTAATTCCACGAGAATCGCATGTAAATAACAGATATGCCCATACTGAGGTTCATTCGTGGAGTGACAGGGTAGGTAGAAATAACTTCATGAACAGTAGCCTAGTAGTGGAGGAAATTCCAGAACAATTTAGAGCACAGGCTAAGGTGATAAATGAGCATGTCTTGAGAAGAGGGATGGGATGGATAGGTCTATCACAGGGATGCAGGTCGCAGGTAAAAGGAGCACGGCAGTGTATGGGATGAATGGAAACTTGGTTGAGAATAAGAAGGAATGGAGCGCCAGAACTCGCAGGCGCGACCCGGTCAAAAGCGGCAAAGAGGAATGATGATGACTACTATTCATGGGAATAATTTATAACCAAACGGGTAAAGCTTTGATTGAAACTAAATTAAACTTGTATATTCAATGCAAAGGTGATTCATCGCCTCAAAATGCCAAATAATGGGGATGAGCTGCATCATACAGGATGGAATGCCTGTAGCAGTTGTTTTGATGATGCAACAAAAAAGAGGAACCGTTTAATTCTACCAGGACTCAACAGCGATCGAATTCATGTTGTTGATACTGGTACTAACCCTACTGCCCCTGCACTCTTCAAGGTGACTAAATATTTTATTTATTTTCTGTAATGATTTTATTGCTTCCTGAAGCTGTTGGTTCACGTTCCATTAACTATTTCAAAACAATAGGTTATTGAGCCTTCTGAAATGCATACAAAATGTAATACTGGAGCTCCACATACTGTACATTGTTTGGCATCTGGAGAAGTAATGATTAGCACAATGGGTGATGCCGAGGGAAACAAAAAAGGTAAATAAACAGTAAATATTACTAATCGAAAATACGTTCAACATTTACTTCCGTTATTTGAGTGATATTTAACTAACATACCGCAATTATTAAGCCATCAATTAACTTTCAGGGAGTTTCATTTTACTTGACGGAGCAACATTCAATCTTAAATCAGAATGGTCGACAACCTATGCTGAATTTGGATATGATTACTGGTATCAACCTCGACATAATGTCATGATCAGCACGGAATGGGGAGCTCCATCAGCTTTTCGTAAAGGATTTGATATGCAAGACGTTCAAAACGGTAAGAAGATCAAGAACTACAAATAAAAGAAAGACCCCTGATTCCATCAATTGCTAGAGACTACTAGCCATATTAACAACAACCTGGTTGTGTTGTTTCTCATGACTTTGACGACATATCGGCGATACTTCTATTGAAATATTTCATAAGCTGGCATTACAACTGGACCACCCCACTCGGATAGGGCCCCAAAACTATGCTTAAAGATCTTGTATCCCACCTCTTGGAACTATTATGTTCGGCAAAAGTGCCTGGTATGCACAAGAAGCTAATGTTTTCGAATGGATAGAGCTCTTTTATGCGAAGTGAACAGGACTGAGACCTATTCTTCCCTATTCGACGGAAGGCGCAGTTGGGTGCTTCTCTGTTACCTGCAGGGGCGGATCCAGAGGGGGGAGCAATGCAGCAATTGCTCCCCCCTCAGTGTCTTAATGGGGCGCAAATGATGAGGCATTTTCGTATTGCTATCCCCATTTCTAAACTGCCAGTCCAACACTTGCGGTCCAATCTGTAGTTGGGACAATGTCTAAGGTGCAGGAGAAAACCTATTGTTCAAACATAGGTCCTCTCTAATTGCTAGCTAGATTTATACTAGGGGGTTCTGAATATTTAAAAATATTTGGGGCGCACTTAGGTATTTGAAGTGCTCCCCTTTTGATTCGTCCCTGGATCCGCCACTGGTTACCTGAAACAATCCCCTTCATTCTCCGGCATCACATCTGCTATCAAAAAGAATGCACAGGACGATTTTCAATTTGCAGTATGTCCGCAAATATCGCTCTTTCTATTGCATTATGTTCACAATGACATTCATTTTAAATCCTAGGATATTATGGCAGTTCATTGAACGTATGGAAATGGGAGGAGAGGGAGTTGATCCAAACTATTAACTTGGGACAGGATGGCCTAACACCGTTGGAAGTTCGATTTCTACATGATCCAAATGCAACTGAGGGATATGTAGGTTGCGCACTACCAGGAACAGTTTTCAGATTTTTTAAAAAGGTAGGTCAACTAGAGATCAGGCAAGATGTAATGTATACAGTATATTATATAACGATATGATACATACTGCTAGCATAAAACTTGGGAAGTTGAAAAAGTCATTGCAATCCCTACTAAAACAGTTCAAAATTGGGCTCTTCCTGAAATGCCAGGTAGAACTGAAATTTGACAACTTATAATAATAATAATCAATAACGTGCTTAGTTCTGCTACCTATATTTATGTTTGTGTGTACAGCCCTCATCACAGATATTTTAATATCGCTGGATGACAAATATATTTACTTCAGCAACTGGGCACATGGAGATATCAGACAATACGACATCTCCAATACAAAGAAACCAAAGTTGGTGGGGCAGGTACGTATTTAAAACGGTATCAGAGAAACAAATAAACTTGCTATTAATCTTTGAATGCATTTGTAAAAGATATTCCTCGGAGGAAGCATCTGCTCTGACGGCAACGTTGTTGTGACTCATGATACTGAATTAAAGGTAACTGCGACGTTTTTACTGTCTGATGGACCTATGAAACATTTTATCGCTATACAAATCTATTGACAACAGGAGCAACCACCACCACGATATGTGAAGGACGTCAGAATTGAAGGTGGACCTCAAATGTTACAACTCAGCCTGGATGGAAAACGATTATATGTAACTACATCCTTGTACAGTCCGTGGGACAAGCAGTTTTACCCAGAAATGGTCAAGTAAGTATACGTTGAAAATTATCGGCACAGATGACGTTCATTTTGGAATCGATACTTATTTCATATTCAATTGTGGTGCAGAAAGGGGTCTGTACTGTTGCAAGTAGATGTGAACACAAAGAAAGGAGGACTGACGCTTAATGAAAATTTCTTGGTCAATTTCGGAGATGAGCCAGATGGTCCTGTCCTAGCTCACGAAATTCGTTATCCGGGAGGTGACTCTACTTCTGACATATGGATATAAGAGATCGCCATTTAATGAATCGCAAACTGCCACTATTTTGCTAATTACCAACAATGAAGATGGACTAAAAATTAAATTTGCACTTATACTTTTTTATGATTGATGGGAGAAATTGTGCTTTACTGAAATATTTTTGCATACAATTTTCATATATATGATTAGAAATAAAGTTATTATCACAACTACTTCTCCACTTCACAAGACACTTGCAGCATTATCTACCATGGGAGCCGAGGTCTCCACCTCCATGACGATTAAATCCTCCATATCATTTACCGGTACTCAAATGCCAACTGCTTTACGCTATTTCCACCCAGTTTCGTAGAGTACAGTTACTTCTACTATAATGGGGATAAACACAACCCTGTTAAGAACGTACATAGGGCACGAGAGGGTGAAAACAATAGACACACTTTTAGTCTCATCAAACAAAGGGCGCAAACCTGTATTAGTGGCACAATGACTAGCTGCTTGGTAACTGCGTCAGTGGTTCTAGGTTCAGACTGGACTGAGATGGGTTGGCTTCTTTTGGGCAAGAGAGAGGCCCCGAGTATGCCTTCCTTTGGATAAGAAATAAAGACCGAGATCCCGTGTGGTGTACAATGGCATTTGCATGTAAAAGAACTATCTCTACTACGCAACGGGTAGATGAGGCAAAATTTCCAGGAGTAGGAGCTCGTTCCCTGGCATCGGTAGAATGCCACAACGAAAAGTAGACTGACGATAAATACGCGCAGAGGTTGCAGCTTTGGTCAGCAACCAGCTACAGAAAAACGCTGTCCAATATACCACCCTTCTGTCCATTCAGAGGAAAATGAAGTCGATCAGCACCTTGGAAATTGAACAATTTGTCAGAGGAGAGCTAGAGACAAACACGAAGAAGACAGTACTGTATTTAGCTTTCAATTGGGAAAGACTAGAGAGGAGAAATGGTGAAGAAGGTACAAGAGGTAGGATGAACGTTGCAAAGCAATGGGAAGGTAGACTAGGATGTGACCCATAGAATCAATGGGGATGGCTGAAGCGGAGATAGGGAAGTGGAGTCCTGTGTGATAAGAGGGTCCCAATCAAGTTAAAAGGGAAGTTTTACAGGGCAGTGGTTAGGCCAGCTATGTTATATGGATCAGAATCATGGGGAGTAAGGAGGGGTAAAGTTGGGGAGAGGCAAAGTCAGGAGTGGATATATTTCCGATTGTCCGGAAATTATACTGAGGGACATAGTATTGTTCACGTTACTGATGATTTTTATCTTTATAAAAGGGAGGCGCAAATCTACAGGCCGCTATGGGGCAGACAAACCCAGGCGGAGGCCTAGGGCGACAAATTTCAGAGGTAGTTCCCTGCTATACAGAATATCCGTCATTTAAAATGTTCATATTCCTGGGATTCCCAAACTTCGGATCTGTGAGGCCTCTGACTGACCCATTTGCGTAGGGGCGCCTGAAACCCACGAGCCGGGCCTGGGTAAACCCGTCATCAGCAGTGGCGGATTAAGGAACAGCGGAAGAGGCGCACGCCTGGGGGCCTTCGAATTTTGGGGTCTCCAATTCGAAATATGTCCAAGATTTGCAGATAAATAAATGTGAAGCAAACATGACCAGCAAATCGTGCCTATTGTACGAAGGGTATTGGTTAGGGAGCCTCCAAGGTGCTTAATCCGCCACTAGTCATCCAGCACCAATGGTCGACTTACTATTACACCATGTAGGAATAGAATGAAGCATAGACCATGGCTTGGAATCTTTTGATACGCCATTATGATAATCATACAGATCGCCAATACCTGTCAACTTTCAAATAAACGCTAAGTCGAAGGTTACTGTCAAATCATGTGACTACATGGCATTAGTATATAAGCACTAGACATACAATGTGCTACTGTGACTAGTTTGACTATATTCAGAGTAAACTTTAAGGAAAAGGTAGCTAGTATCAAGGTGTTTAGCAATTTTTGAAAGGCTTCATCGACACTAATAATCATTTCAAAGAGTAAGTAACATATATTTTCAAAGGGCTTGGGGTTAATGCTCACAAAAAGGCTGTTTCCTACTGTGGGTGTTTTAGGGCCCTTCAACTGCAACTATCATTACAGCCCCGTCCACTGTGTAGTTCTAATCAGAGACTGCACAGACACTACGCTGATGCGACGATTTTGGGATATTAGCAGTACCCAGTGTTCCCAAGCGGCCACCCATCTTAGTACTAGCAGGGGTGTTCAAATCAATACAACCACTTGCAAACTTGATTCCTCCTCTAACTTCTAAAATTAAAGATCTCAGTAAAACACATGCGTTTCTCCCGGGTATTGTTAAATCAATTACCTACTTACTGGATGATACCAGTCTGTCTCATTCTGCTAGAATCCAGCAGAATATGACCGGTATGAGACTAGAAGTTGTTCAGAAGAATCCAGATAACAGTCTTTGAGGACGGTCCTTCTCCATATTAACGATATATCACAGAGAACATATGAATTTAGGGGTGGAACGAAGTGACGATTTTAAGGAGATAAATCCAAGAATCGTTAGATAACAAATTGAATGTTTCAGCCTATGGTAGCAGAAATATGACGGGGAAGAAAAGAGGGAAGGGGACTTCTGAAACAGTAGGATAACGAAAATGTAGGACGGCGATTCAAAGGGACTTTTTGTCTACCTATCGCCAAAACCTTGTTAGTTACCTTAACATGTACAAATCATAGCAACTAGAGTGATAACGGTTAAATATACTAATTCACAGTAACTGCAATGGAACACGGAAGATGTGCATGTGGCCCTGGATATCAAAGCCCATTAGAAGCAATGAAAGGACCGAGGGAAGAACTTGTGTACGTGACATGTATTCAGCCGTATGGAAAAGAACAACAGAAACACGATTATTTGGCGACTATTGATGTCAATCCTGAATCTCCTACTTATAGCAAGGTAACGTCATCTTAATCAGATTTCAATAAGTTTTCTGAAATTCATGTTACAATCCTCTATTATCCAAGAAAGAGTACAGTAGGGTCAGTGCAGTTTTAACAGCATTATGGGTCCCTTGATCAAAGCACTGTGCTTGGGTCTCTACGACATCCACTCACAGGAATAATATCCTAGGCTCGTGGGGGCCTCGGGGCTAATGCCCAGCGGGCCCATGCGTTAAGACGGCACTGAGTACGGGAAAACTTCACGCGAATTTGGTTTAATTCTCTGAATTGCTATCCAATGATAAAAAAATCATTACAGGAAGTACCAAAAGATTAACATTACTGCTATTACCTTGTGCCATTCAAGAGAGAGTTTATTTCACGTAGAACGAATCAACATAGCACCAATTTTTAGTATCTGGGTTCTTGCCGAGACAATTCACATTAACACTCTACACAACCTACTTAATGCAATATGTCAACGTGAAATTTATTAATGATATCTCAAAATGTGTCAGTAAACAAACATTAAAGTATTTATGTTCCAGCGATTGCTGATTTAAATCTGATCAAATACATCGTTAAAGCGAACCGATCACTAAATTATTAATAAAACTAGGGACAAGAAAAAGAGGGTGGGGACTGTGGTTAACTGGACATTGTATTGATCCCCGGCTAGACAACTGAATAACACTTCAAAATTCATGTTGGTAATGAAGGTTATTCATCGACTCAAAATGCCAAATTATGGAGACGAGCTTCATCACACGGGATGGAATGCATGCAGCAGTTGCTACAATGATCCAACGAAGAAAAGGAACCGTCTAATTCTACCAGGGCTCATCAGTGGAAGACTTCATATTGTGGATACTGGAACTAATCCAACTGCTCCAACACTATTAAAGGTTATAATTATTACTGTGTTAATAAATCAGAAAGTAGCCATGAAGTAGCCTACATACCACGCAATGAAATGTGATGAGTGCTACATCATCATCATCACACCTTTATCCCGCCTGTGGCAGGGTAGGGTCTGTGGGTTCTAGCCCTCCACTCACGCCTATCTCCCACCAGGTCCCCATCCATCCCACACACTACCATATCCTTATGGACAACCTGCTGCCACGTCTGCTTTGGTCTTCCCCTGCCCCGGGTGCTTCCAACCACTTGCATTCCTGTAACGGACCTAACGAGCTCATCTGCCCCTGATGAGTGCTACCAGTTAACAAAACACATGGTAATATGAACTAATATCCTGTAATAAATAGTAAGTCACATAATGTATATGGGCTATTTCGTGATTTGTGCTACTATGTAAAAGAAACAAACATCATAATCATTTTCCTCTATGGATATCACATCGATAGGTAATCGAACCGTCAGAAATGCACATGAAATGTAACACTGGTAACCCACACACTGTTCATTGTTTGGCATCTGCGGAAGTAATGATCAGTACTGTGGGAGATGCTGAAGGAAACAACAAAGGTCATAAATAATAATCACTGTCACTATTAAAATAACTGCGTCTATGCTAACTCCTATTAATCAACCATTGTTTTGTCAACTTTCAGGAAGTTTCATTCTGCTCGATGGAACAACATTTGATATTAAATCAGAATGGTCGAACACCTATGCTAAATTTGGTTATGATTACTGGTATCAACCTCGCCATAATGTCATGATCAGCTCCGAATGGGGGACTCCGTCTGCTTTTCGTAAAGGATTCCACGTTCAGGACGCAGAGAATGGTAAGGAAATCAAGAAATTGATTATTGAAATAAATGAAATCAAGTTGAGATGTATATTTCCCGCTGTCGTCCTGAAGGTGGCCAACCGGTAGTTTATACTGTATTTATCTCTTGCTTCCGAATCATCTTTAAACGTTGATTCTAAGTTCCATGCGTATCGCAAATCGAGCCCTTGTAAACAGATGAGTCTTAGTGACTGAGCCACATAAGGAAAAGCACATTTAACTTCTGCATTAAGCACGATTTTTAAGTCCAAGATCCGGGGTCTTTACTAACAGAGTAAGCCTACTTGACTACAGCGAAGAATAATTAAAGTCAGTTCCTCAAAACACTAAATATATCTCGTGTTTTTATAATAGGGCACTACGGAAGTTCAATAAACGTTTGGAAATGGAAAGAGAGGGAGCTGATTCAAACTATTCAACTGGGAAAAGACGGTTTAACACCGTTGGAAATTCGATTTCTACACAATCCAGATTCAACTGAGGGCTATGTAGGATGTGCTCTAGCAGGGAACATCTTCAGATTTTATAAAAGCGTCAGTTTTTAACACATCAATGTTTAGAGTAGGAAAATATCAGCACATATACCTAAATCGGTCATTCATTTAGGGCGACACTTGGAAAGCCGAGAAGATAATTGAAGTCCCCAAGAAGACCGTTGATAAATGGTTACTTCCAGAAATGCCAGGTAACTCTATCTATTTAAAATGTGTATAGGTATAAGCACAACTTAAAATTACTGTGTTTGTACACATACGATGTCTAGGACTAATAACGGATATTTTACTATCGTTGGATGACAAGTACTTATATGTCAGCAATTGGGGACATGGAGATATCAGACAATATGACATTTCCAATACAAAGGAACCTAAATTAGTAGGACAAGTGAGCGCATCATGCAATTCATGTATAACATAGTGGGATTGTTGCAGTAGTCATAAAATTAATTACAATATAATATATTCATTATAGATATTTTTAGGAGGAAGTATCTGTTCTGATAGCGACGTCATTGTGATCAACGACCCAGAACTAACGGTAACAGAGAAATATTTGTGATCATTAAAAGTGAACTGAAACATTACATGTAACTCAATAACAGGAGCGACCACCACGACGATATGTAAAGAACGTAAGAATTGAAGGCGCACCTCAAATGTTGCAGCTCAGCCTGGATGGTAAAAGGTTATATGCAACAACTTCGATTTTCAGTCCTTGGGATAAGCAGTTCTACCCAGAAATGGTCAAGTAAGATACCATGGATATTAACTTTAAATGAGATACACTTTCCCATAACTAATGCTTAACTATGATGTTAGGAAGGGATCCGTATTGATGCAAATTGACGTGGATACCGAGAAAGGAGGATTGACTCTAAATGAAAATTTTTTGATAAATTTTGGAGATGAACCAGATGGTCCTGTACTTGCACACGAAATACGTTATCCTGGAGGAGATTGCACTTCTGATATTTGGCTTTAAGGATCAACATTACTTTCATTACTCATTGTAGGTCGTTATACCACTACTAACTGTATATCCAATAGGCTAGCAACTTCCTTTGGGATGTATGTTACAACGACAGAAATAAAAACAAATATGATTAAAGAATGAGGTGTTGTTTATTCAATCAAGTATCCGAAGTGTACGTCAAATGTGTTAGGGTATGCTATAGGTTAGGGGATCTCAACATCTTTTTGAAAAAAATCTATTGCCATTCTTTCTCCTCACAGAGAAGTTGAAGGCCCCAAATTTCATTCCGGTTTGGGGTCCCTTCGACCCTAAGATGATTTATAGAAAATAAATTTAATTTTTCAGTAATATGCGGATGTGTCATCAGACATCGGACATTAGAACAATTCACCTGTTTAGAACTGCCGTATATAGTAATGTATGAAACGCAAAATATTGAATTATGCTGCTAAAAATTCAATTATTTAATCTTATGCACTATTGTTTTCTTCGCTACAATGTTAAAGCCATATAGTTATTGTATTCGTTATGTGCGTGATGTAACTATCAATGTATTTTAATGAAATGCTACGAATTACTAAACAAAGATTTGTAGGCCTACTGCTGAAATATTCAGAAGAATCATACCATATCCTTACGGACAACCTGCTCCCACGTCTGCTTTGGACCCCCCCCCCCCTCTGCCCCGGGTGCTTCCAACCACCTGCATTCCTGTAATGGACCTAACCAAGCTCCTCCTCCCCTCTTCGCATTACGTGTCCATACCATCTCAGTCTTGCCTTCCACACTTATTCCGCGATGTGCCCAACCCCCTAGGCTACCTCTAATATACACATTCTTAATTCTATCAGCTCTCGACATCAGTGGCGTCGCTAGGTTAGGCGTCACCCGGCCACTTCTTCTGCTTTGGTGTCACTCCCTTTCTCATGGTGTGAGTGGTGTCACCCGCTGCGGCCCGCACCTCCCTAATGACGCCACTGCTCGACATCCCACTCATGTTCTGCAGCATTCACATCTTGGCTACTTGCATTCTATTGACGTGGCTCTTCCTCACTGCCCTGTAAAATTTCACTGTCAACTTGATTGGGACCCTCCTATGACACAGGACTCCACTTGCTTGTCTTCACTTCAACCAACCCCCCACTGATTCTATGGGTAACACCTTTACCACCTCTTGCACCTTTGCCACCAGCTCACCCCCAGAGTATGTCACCATTATTTTCTTGTCCTTCCCAATTGAAAGCCAAATACCCTGTCCGGATATTTCAACCTTTGCTTACCTTACTTGTACAGTTTGTGGTCTTGCAGCACGTGTTAAGGAGTCTGTTTGCGGCATGCCACACAATTCCAGGAGGAGTGGTGTGGAACACGGCTGAAGTGCTAACATTTTCAAAATTTTATCAACCAGAAATATATATGAGAATGGGGTAAAAACATACTGTAATGGATAAAAGCACTTGTGATTATTGGAGAGGAAAGAGAGACATACTGTACACTTTGTGGTAACCCACTTTGTTTATATTCAGGTTCTAATGTATCTGGGTCTTGAAATACCACAACACGGTACTCCCGTCATTAACATTTTGACTCCCACGTGTGTATGTCATATAGCACCTATAGGATATCATAAGTAACGATAATATAATTAAATGCATAACGTTCGTATTATGCATCAATGAGATGCGATCGAGATCGATGAACAATTACCGACTTCAAAAAAATGAGCCTTCAACACATAGGAAAGGTAAAATGCTTTTCGACCACCGTAGTGAACAATAACAATGGCGCTAGCGTACTTTCAAGAACATCGTCTGAATTTCGCAGCAGACAACATTAATTGTGATACATGGCACGTAATTTGTTAGGAGTTTGTTTTGGTTCTTCAGATAATCGGTAATAGCTTTATAGCACCAGTAAATTTTTCTTAGTCAATTTCATCATGAATTGTGTTGACGTGTTCGTTGGTAATTATACAATAATTGATAAGGAAGTTTATCAGCTGTGGTTGGATGGCTACTCAGGTATAGCATCTTGCTTCTTTTAACCATCACATTATTAATTACAAATACTTTAGAAATGGTTGGCAGTTGCCAAATTTTGTTTGTTTTTTTTTTTTTGCATTTAGCTCAAGAAGCTTCAGCAGTTTTAAGACAACGTTGGGTCCACAATGAAGTGGTTGCATCATTGGAATTTATAATAAGTGATATACTGGACCACTATAGAACATACCAAATGCTAGAAAAATTATTGCAGTATCCATGCAAATTTTCCGAACAAATGACATATCAAATTGAGCCCGAAGAACAGAAACATTTGGTAGAAAAGTAAGCTTTACCGTTTGCATCCAAAATTTCATTTGGTTTTGGCGTATATTTTTCTAACTCAGTTGAATATTAGATACTATGAATTTGACGATGTTGTGGTAAGAGAAATACTCGGAAAGAAATTATCATCTAGGCATCGTAAAGATTTAGATGAAGTGGGTGAAAAAACTAACATCCCTTTAAAAAGTTGTCGACGGCAGGTATCATATTTGTTTTACATCGCATGTTGCACGTTTGTAAGATTTGTCGGATGAGTATTTACTATTTTTAAATGCAATGTCATTTTTAGTTCGATAATGTCAAAAGAGTTTTCAAAGCTGTTGAAGATTTGCGTGGACGACTAATTACCAACATCCAATCGCACTTTTTGATTTCTGAAAGATTAGCTAGGTATATGATAAAGTTTAATATGTATTTATGTGTTTATATGTCAATTACCAACCTGCAGTGATCAATTCAATGAGGTATATAGTAGAAAGAAATGACATTGGATGAGCATACAACACGAATCTAATATTATTGGTTATACACTAGAAAATATTCAGCTATCGTTTTTATTGTAAACAATCGCTTTGAAACTGGGAAACGAAAACTTCAGTACTTAACTTTTGATGATTTTCTTCATTGTGCAACTTATATGATTGCCCACTGGTCCTGCAATTCAACTCGTAAGTTTCTTTCCGTTTTCTATAAGCGTTATGTAAAACGAATACTAAAATATCATATAAATGTACAAGATTATAAGATTGACGACACAGATGCTGATCTAGACAGAGAATATTTACAAGAATTGCGAGATTTAAAAATTCTCCTAGAAAAAGATGTCTTGGATGAACACCGCAGGTAATAAATTACAACTAAATAATAGCAGAAAATCAACCTGGAGCACAGGTTATATTCTGAGGGATTATTTATTAATATTTAGTTTAGTTTGTCATCGTTTAAAGGGAAAACTAAATGAGCGGATGTTTACTGAAATGGAGACGAGTTTCAAGGTAATTGTTATACACTTATCGTTTGTAAGCAATACAAACTTTAGCAAAATTTAAAATAGTCAGTTACTTTCGTTTCGCATTTCAGAATATATCAAGAACTATTGTTAACATTGCATGTGGACTGAATCATAGTAGAGAAGCTCGGGATATTTTTGTCGACTTTGTGGAAAAGGTTATTGTGTTGAAATAGTTACAATTTTCTTTTATTATTCTAATAGTTTTGTAAGAGGCAATATACATTGATCCTGTTTGATTTAGTTCATCGAGCCCTGTAGAAATGCGAAATGGACAAAGGGAGAAATGGAATTATTCCTTTCTATCTATATGGAAGTCGTGCATGAGTTAGATACATTCAAAATGTAACTTTTTAAAACAAAAATTAATTTAAAAGAAGACTGTTGTATAATAAACATAATTCTATGATTTTATTTTAAGGTATCCACAACTTCATACCATATGGGATAGATATATCCACACTGCATCAAAATGCATTTTATGTATGTTTCACTCTTAGTTCCCAATCGAAGCTCATACAGTGGGTTAACTGCATATCATGACGGAAGTTCACTGCCACATTCATGCACTAATGGGTATATAAATTTTCCGTCGTTATTTCTCTAATCCAAGCTTAGTTTACTAGTCGCTAAATATTTACTGATATCTTTCTCTGTCTTCCTACAGCAATCTACTATTTTCTGCTCTGCAGCCAAGTACTCCCCAACCCATCTCTATTCTTTCCTGACTCATAACTACTATGTCATCTACATATATTAGGATTGTAACCTAATTCATATCATCATTCGTCCATGCATAATGTTAATTCAACTAACAATTATTATAATAAAATTTTCTTAGTTCTAGCATCTGTGAAGATTTCAAAAGCTCTGTATACTTTCAAAACTATATTTTATTAAACATGGATAAAAATATCCCCAAGTACTAATTAACATAGCTTGACGTAGTCACAACCATGTGGTTCACCCTGCAATGATATTAGCATATTCTTTTGCGTGAAATGCTGCAGAAATTTCTCTCGGCGGGATGATATCTCCTGCATGCCTGTTATACCGGCCATTCTGGAGTGCTGAACAGTATTAATCATGGGCGATATGTGGGCGACATGATGAAACGAATTTTATTCTCAGATTAGAATTCCATCCCCAAAAACTATACAGATAAGAAATTGACCTAATGTCGATTATGACATATTTCGTTATTATGAGGTGACCAGATTTTCCAGACGGGAGCTTTTGGTGAGCGCCCCCAAGTAGGAGTGGTAAAATATGCTTTCCTGAAGAGCAAATAATAAAACTTGTGACTTTGTACCTACTCTACCTTATTGTTTGAATGTGTGTATCCAGCACAGGATGCCTGATGTTTTAATTTGATGTAGACGATGGGCCCTCCTGATCAGTTGGCAACCTTGAAGGACCATTCTGCGTGGGTGTTCTGTACACGTATTTCATTGACGAGTGAATGCTTCGGAGAAGTTGCCGACAACGTGGGACAAACGGGCGTTCCGCCGGGACAAGCGAGGGACTGCGGGACATGAAGTGTGAAATCGGGACGTAGGGTCACCTTAGTTGTTGTGATTTTTCAAATGGATTATACCCTTTACTCAAAATAATTATAAGTGATTATCGGCCTTCAGACGATTTTATATACATTTTAACAAAACCTTAAGATTACTCAAGTATCGGGCGCTGCAACTTCTCTAAAGCATCATCAAACCCAAGTTTTTTCGCTAGTTCAAAGGCCGTAAACCCAAATGTGTCTTTCGTAAGAGGACATGCTCCTGCAATTATCAAGGCGTGTATGCTATTTAACTGCCGGTTAATAACGGCCTGCAAGAAAAATCAGTAACATGACATATACATTTTTAAAAACGTAATATAACGCATAAGTGTAGGCCTACATAAGTGTTATATGCTCACTTGATGTAAAGGTGTCCTGCCACAACTGTCCCAACAGTTCATATCAGCACCACTTGCAATGTAAGATGTTAACCGTAGGACATCGCCAGTAGCAGCAGCACTATGGTTATGATATTTATAATAGAAAAAGTTCAAATTGTATTCCAAACCACAGTTACGAATTGATTTGCCTATTATAATTTGTGTGCACAACCTGGATAAGGCTTCACTTAATCGCATGGTCGACTTTCCTAATCCAACTCCATGGTGCTGCAGGATACTGGCCACTTTCATATGACCTCTGTGAATAGCAAAATCTAGAGGTATCCTTCTGTAGCCGTCTTCAGCAAAAGCATCTCCTCCATTTTCTAAAAGGTATTTTACGACATCAGAATTCCCTTCTGCAGCAGCCATGTGTAAAGGAGTTCGGCCTTCCATATCACAGCTGTTGATATCGCCACCCTAATACAGAAATGAAGCAATCCATCGGTGTTGCTACTCATTTGTATTGCTCCAAAAGCATAATTCACCCTTGATATAGGTACTTACATACTGTTGAATAAGAGCGAGTTTTTGAATGTCCCCTTCAATAACAGCAGTACGCAGTACTGAAGGGAAGATAACACTTCTGAATGTGTTAAAATCCTGCAATTAAAACAAAGGATTGTAAACATTTATTTGAAATGGAATAGTAGCTGGAAACAACAAAAAAACAAAACAAGTTTTACACTGGGAGGAGATATTTGAAGCATTTTGGCTACTTCATTCATTAAATTTAAATCCTTCAACTTGATTCGGTGCTTGACAGTCATCTCACCCCGTAAATTGGATTGCATCATCTTATTTAAGAAAATGTTTTTTTCTTTAATAACCACAAACTCTGATCAGAATACACGTAAATATTTTCCTTTCGTATTAGCTGCCGACCTACTTCTCTTTTTGTTTCATAGTCCCACTCTTGTTTTCCTAAGACATAGCTCAGTTTGGTTAAAGCTGCTTCTGGAGTCATATCATGACCAGAAATCACCCCAGCATCTGATAAAGCCTACAGTACATTGCATAAAATAACGGAAGAATGTAAAATTTAGATTTAAAATAAATAAGCACTAGTGAATATCATCTTACTCGTCCTGTTTCGTATTCTGATGAAACTGAGCCTTGTAAACATTGTGTAATATTTACTATCAGTACGCCTCTTTGACATGCAAGTTTTAGTTCCTCTAAAAGGTCGTCTCGAAGGCTTGGAATATTTCCAGCGCCATAGGTCTGTAAAACAACTCCACGCGTAGGAGGCTGCAATGAAGCTCTTATCTGCTCGGGAAAAGTTCCAAATTTTTATATTTTTGGGCTTGCATTTTTGTAGTTTGTTTCAATCATATGTTTCCATCTTACCATTCCTATAGAAATACTAGGAAAGAGGCGTAATAAGCAGACGTCCCTATTCATATTTCGCTGCACGCCACACTTGACACAGTCAGGTGGAGATCTTATAATTGATTTCCAGTCAACTGTTCATTTGAGATATACAAAATTAAAACATATACAAAGTTTCAATGCCTTCTTGTGATGCTCATTGTTACCTTCAATATTGATTCCAACTGCTCCTAAGGGTGGCATATTCGGAGATGTGAAAGCTCCTAAATCATTGGTGCTTACTTTGATAGCACGATTTCCGCGATATAAGCGATGATTAAAGTAAATGGTCACCTACCATAAAAAGATTTCATTGAACTACCGACACTGTAGTGAGTACCACAGATGCCAACAACAGCAACCACTAAACAAAATCTTACTTCCGGAATACTGTAATTCCCTGCCAAAATTAAAGCACCCTGAAAGTTATCTTGGCCATCAGTTCGAGTTTCAAATATTGGTATCTAAAAATGTTAATTAATTTAGTGCTGGTATGAATATCATTATTCGGTCTTTCATCCTAAGTTTAAAAAATGCTTATGGATGCAAAGTTATATAATCTTACTTGAGAACCAGTAATAATCACAGGCTTGCTAAGGTGTTCAAGCATAAATGATAACGCTGAAGCAGTATAAGACAGAGTGTCAGTTCCATGCAGTATAACAAAGCCATCAAATTGATCGTATAAACGCTGAAAATTTTATAGATCAATTAATGACGTCTTTAGAATCTTGCTTATGTTTAAAATATGCGATATTTATCTTCACTGAAATATGAGAACTCATAAACGCTAGAATTGTTATGATGATTATTTGAGCTAGGTTATTTCAACATAACTTAGTAAACAAAATACATTATCGTAGTCATGCAAAAAGGATAAGTAAAATTGAATCATATAGGCCTACTACATTAAAAGTTTCCAAGATTTTTTGAATCAGCGGATATTTTATAACCAAATTACCTCAATGTCTAGAGCAATTCGAATCCAATCATCCATTGTCATATTACTGGAATCTAAAACTGGGTTGTATTCGAGCACAACGTAAATCACTCTGCGGCTTTCAGATGTACAACTGGCGTTGAATAAAAACATATAATGAGCACCAGCATTACTAGCATCAATTTCAAAGGTATATCTGCATTGCTAGATTTACTATCAATAAATTTTAGAGCCCCCATCCACACACATCGCGGGCGGAGGAAGACCAAAGCAGATGTGAGAGCAGGTTGTCCGAAGGGGTATGATAGTGTGTGTGGTGAATGGGAACCTGTTGGCCTGAACCCGCAGACCCCAGCCTGTCACAGATGGGATAAGGGCCGCTGAGATGACAGCATAATAAATTCCTCCTTGTTCGTTAAATACTTTTAAAATACCTAAGGATACCTCTAAGAAGTACGAGGAAGGGAACTAAAATTTAAATACCACGCGCACAACCATGATCAGTAAAATTATACTAGCCACAATACTTTCTTTGATTTAAAAGAGTGAGGAGTAACAAGGTAGAGTCAATGTGGGATCATGTGAACCTCGACTCAGCGTCAAGAGGAGGGGGCTTATACATAATATTACACAGAGATAAATAAGAACACTCGCCAAGATCCCTACAAGTATACAGCGGCACTCATTATTTCTACTGCTGAATGGATAACAAATGTCATAAATATGAAATACAGCCTTGTATCCATTATCATGACACCTAATAAAATATTGCAACACAATGGCCAAAGGAACTTTAATTATAAAATAGTCCTTACGGTAAAACTAAAGGTGTTGGATCCTCAGAATCAAAATATTTCTTGGCGTAATCAGCATCATTAAGTTGAGGATTTGACCGCATTTTATTTTCAAGCTTGTTAGGTACAGGTACATATGCTAGGACAGTTAAGAGATACATTCCTATTCATTCCTTAGATTATAAATAATAACACAATTACTAATTGATTTGTTACCTCCATTTGATGCTCTCATCATTCCGATGGTTCCACCAGTAAATAACACGAGTACACGAGCATCACTGGATTTCTTCTGTGGCTGCTGGACAATTTTATTAAAACTTTCTCGACGTTTTGAAACTCGAGAATAATAAAATGGATCGAGTGGCGTCCAGCCACTGCCGTAATCATTGTGCACTGTGAGTTCCACTGAGTTACCTCTGCTTCTCGCCATGGACCGTCGATTTATCAAAGTTTCACTAAGCTTAGCAAGTGTCAAAGTGTATCAGGCAGCAACTTTAATAGCAGCCTTCTCTTCAAATAATCAAATTTTTACTACTCAGACCGGTTACATCCGAACTGGTACTATTAAATCGCATGGTGCTTTAAAGATAGAGCACATTTTGAACTGTATGGGCATGACCTGCTCTTCCTGAACTATTATTAGGCTGAACGTGAACTATTATGTATTATGAAGGTTAAAACCATAACAAACCCAAGTGATGACTGCTTTCAATCGTTAAATGCGATTGGGAAAAACTGTATTGCGAAATATTTCGATAAAAATACCATATACGGGTATATAAACGTGTTTTTCTAAGAAAATATTTTGAAGTTCATTACATTGCACTTCATTCAATCACTTTTCGTATTAAATTTCAATACACATCGTGTAGAATTTGGGAATGAGGAAGGTGTTGGGATATGATGTTTAATTAATTATGCCAATTAGAATAGCAAGGGTGACGTCATAAAGTCATATACAACCAATCAACGGGATTCAATAAACTTCCGAATTTTCAGCGAACCCAGAACTTCCTTGTTGGGCTCTCTGTCTAATTATCATGTAGATCCAAAATGTGTAGATAGTGCTTATCCCAAATTAAGGCTCTCTTACTTCCTTCTAATTGGAGAGTATAGTCCAGATCTCATTCTTCGATTGGTCCATTTTTCATCTGCACGTAGGACTTTGGTTTTGCATCTTGGAATATTGCCGAGTAAACCGTATAACTTTAGTAGTGTGGGAAGGGTTCCTTAAGGGCTGACGACATTCTACGTGTTACACTTACACGGGACAATTTACTTCTGAGCTGACGAAGGCGCACTTGGGGTTCTTTCTTTCCCGAAAGAAACCACCCACCTTGGCCAGGTTGGAACCTATGAACGTGAATACAAAAGCGAATATTGCTCGCTATTTTTAAAGTCCGCAATGATTTCTTCATTGAAGTGCTAACTATTATTACGCCCTGGGCTTTGTCCTATGTCCAAAGGTCAAGTCAGGATTAGGGAGTTAATAAGTGAACTGCTGATGTGATTCCATTGATTCTTCTACCATTCTCGCATTCTACGAAAGTGGATTTCTCGCTATTTCTGATATCATCTTTCTGTCTTCCTAGGTCCCCATCGGGTATCAGACTGTATCCCACGTCCTAAATTAGGACTCATTATGAATTTTGAAAAGTAAAATGAAATTGCGAGCATTGCAATGATGGTGCCTGACTGTAAATCGAATATAATACCAGTGATTTGCCTGAAAAATATATTAAGATGTACCGGTATGTTTCACAGCAGCGTGTTACATCGTTTATTGATTCACGTTAAAACTGTTATGTTAATAAATTCTGTAACTGTTCAATATCAGAGATTCAGTCACCAATACCTTTTGAAGATATAACAAAAAAGTGCATAAACCAGGGAATACAAACACAAAATACAGCATACACTACAGTAAACCCAGTCTCGATATTGAGAGACATAAGGCAGGGCGCAGTTTACTCCGCAATTACGGATGGGTAATTGTGGAGGTTTACTAGGCTACATGTAGTTTTAGTAGCTTTATCCCACGTTGGTCATTACGTGCAAGTTCATTAGTGATATTTTCCACGATGCACTAACATACAGTATGGTTCAAAAGGTTTTTTTAATTATGACCTTAAAATCGTTATGATGATCCAGTCTTTCAAGGCAATGATCCTGACTCGGCAGTAAGTTACAGTAGTTTGGTTCGATTCCGATAAGTGCTTGAAATGTGATTAAAGTTCAAATTGATCAGCGAGGCGTGGAGTGGAAAGTCTTTCTCATATTGGCAAGATATTATTCATCACATTTAATAGAATAAAGTATATTTCTACTATCGGTTCCAGTTAACGATCCCGGTTTCGTATATTGAGATTCAGCTTTATAGATACATCTCTTATCGTTACTTGAGAACATCATGCTTTTGCAATTCGGAATCTTAGTGCAGTTAGTTAAGCAAAGATTAACATCTTTTTGTCCATTCACTATTCCAATGTCACCAATGGCATTCAGATCTTTTCCAGGTAGTGCATTAAATGTACAATCTGTGTTAAAAAATAGAATTGTATAATTTTTAGTTTACATTTCTCAGTGCAATAGTCAAATGTATTTCTCATCATAAAATCTCAATTAGGGGTTTCCCACTATTCAAATAAAGCTGCATGCATCATCGTTGACCATCACTTCAACGGAATCAAGCAAGGGATTGCGTTGTGGAAGAAATTCAGCAGATGTCAGGCACGATGTCAACTCTTTTAGTACTGGGAACAGTTTAACGTCCTGAAAAACTAATAGGACTTTGACTATAATAATAATAATGACATACTTATTTCACATCTATTTCCTCTGAAATAATCGGCACAATCACAGATTAGACCTCCTTCTAAGCAACTGCCTAAAATTAAGTCTCCCTTATTGAAGCAATAATCCTTCAAATAAAGTGACGAGAGATTGAAAAAAAAATTACATTATAATTAGGTTTTAAATGCATAATAATCACTGTATTATTTTGATTATCTACCTGTGTTGGAGGGGTGGCACAGTTGTCAGAATAATATCTATAGTCGTCTTCTTCCGCTATTTTAGAAATTCTTGATCCAGTCGCAATTAATTCACATTCGGACCCCTGTAAAAAGTGTGGCACACAATAAAAATATTACATTCACGAATGATATATTTAATCAGATAATTACATTGTAATTAAAACCAATGCATGTAAAGCTCCTTTTGCATAAAACGGCACAAAATTTCACATTTGAGACAGAAAACAATTTTGTATTGTTAGCAATTAAACGCCAATGAGAATTTTCAGTGTTGTATAATGTTGACAGGATAGCATTTGATGAAACGGATAATTTCGGTGACATAGACAGTATTAACAGCACTTGAATTAAAAATTCCATCATGTTATCAGTGTCCGGTTAACTGCAATGGCAAAATAAATATTGACTAATAAGATTGCAAGTATGCCAGTGTTACCCTGACTTTTTTTATATCTCAATGCGGTAGTGACAACTCTCTCAAATATTCGATGTCTTTAAAATCTCTTTTAGTAAAGTCATAATACAGTAGCATGTGAAAGAACATATTGTTGCAATAACAATGATTTGAATTTTTTATTGACGTCGCTGAATATCTTGAAGGATTTTTAAAGTTCTTTATGAATATGGTCAATTCATAACAATGTTGAAAATTAATAATTTAACAGATGTATGCACGTACATTTTTTCAGATAAATTTCAACAATAACCTGATTCTAGAAACACCTGACTTACAGACGCGTTTACCGACTATTCTATTAAATAATTCATGTTTGCTGGTCAATTATGTCTTCTTAAATGACACACCTGGGTCTCATAAAAGATTTCCAACAGGTCCCACCTAGTCAATATATAAGAATTTAATAGTTATCAAAAGGCAATTTTATGACACATTGTTCCAGTACTGAAATATTGAAGGCAATACGATTGACGTTGAGATGAAATACTATTGATACTTTAAAAATAACACCACATGACCGTTGTCAGCTTTACAATGGTAGGGCGTACCAAAATGAAAAGTTAAGGAGAAGATAGTCTTATTTGTTGAACACCTTAACTTACTGCCTGCTTACAATTAACAACCACATTTCATAGCGAGATATGCTCATTGTTCATCATCATACCCTTATCCTACCTGTGGCAGGGTGTGGTCTGCGGGTTCTAGCCCTCCACTCTCGCCTATCTCCCACCAGGTCCCCGTCCACCCCACACACTACCATATCCTTACGAACAACTTCCTCCCACGTCTGCGTTGGTCTCCCCTGCCCCGGATGCTTTCAACCACCTCATTCCTGTAATGGGCCTAACGAGTTCCTCCTTCCCTCTTCGCATTACGTGTCCATACCACCTCAATTTTCTCTTCCACATTTTTTTTCCGCGATGTGCCCCACCCCTAGGCTACCTCTAATATACTCATTCTTAATTCTATCAGTTCTCGACAACTCAATGATCGGCTTATTGCGTTGGAATCCCTTCTCTATTACCCTCATCCTAAACTGCTGAAAACAAGGTCCACTACATGACGTAGCTGGATTGCGTCCCTCTGGTGCCCCATGATATTAGTTATATCATTTTTATTTTTAACTATCATTGTATAACACGGACCCTGTTTTTAAACCCAATGGTTTTCGAAAAGAAAGTGAGTGCATCGTATACTTGGGGAAATATGGTGGTTGTTAGGCCCCCTATATATATTCAGAAACCAATAATTCATAAATACGGTGAAACTCTCGCGGGAAAGGGCTGGTTACGTGGAAAATGTGAAGATTTCCTCATAGACAAGTTTTTTTTCCTAAATTAGCCCCATTTACAAAATCTTTTGGTAATCCAAATGAAGCATTTTACATCATCCACATCGTCAATGCGCCAATACTGTACTTGTTGCCATTTTACGTTGAGAGCCCGTAAAATAGCATTTTTATGCAACGTTAGCTACTAATCCTTCCCTGGCTCCATGGTATGCCTACTCATTTTTTAATTGCTAATCGCCACTTTATTAAGCAATTAAATTATTTACAAGATGTTAACACATCATGTCAGTGGTATCACTAGGGTTGGCGTCACCCGGTGCGGTGACGACATGGTGTCACCCCCCTTCTCCCGAAAAAAGCCGCTTCTTCTGCTTTAGTTCATGGTGCGAGTGGTGTCACCCGGTGCGGCCCGCACACCCTAGTGACGCCACTGCATCATGTAATTGGATAATTTAAATAAGTAATTTCCCCACTCCACTTTCTCCTTATTCGATAATATGTAGATAACAATAGCTTTCTAAGTACAGTAGGCCTATCATCCCATTTGAAGATCTTACCACTATCATGCCAACTCCAGCGAGGACTGCATATCCAGTTCGTTTTGCAGAGACCGCATTAAATAACTGTTGGGGAACGAAAAGTATAAAAGAAAATGTAATACATCTTAGTACACGCAACTCAATGTCAATAATACTAAAGCTGTTGAAACTACAGTATATTACTGTTAATATTTACTGTAACACCAATGCCTGTTAGCATACAATCTTAAATGAAAACTAATCGGAAAATGATATTAAAAACCGGCTATAAATGTAGTTAGCATAAATTCGAGTGTACCAGGTGAGGTGACAATACTGATACAATTAGAAATTAATTTTCAGGACAGTTTATGAGTAGAAGAGTCAATTCTGTCCCACACAGATGATTTCATTCGGGCAAGAGGAAAGCTCTAAGTACACCTCTGTGAATAGGAAATAAAAATGTAACGTCGGGAGGTGTGTGAATGCCGTCAACTGAACGTCAAAGAAGAGTAAATAAACATAGATCAATAAAATTTCCAGGTGTAGAGGTGCCCCAATGAAGAAAATGCGGTTTCATCATAGTCGGTTGAAAGCTTTGAAGTGATGATAATAATTTATGAGTGGGAGACATTCTCGAAGACATTACTAGAATGAGGTGGTACAGGTATATCATGAGAAGAGGAGGTAGGAGCTGCTTAGGCCCAGTGTATGAGTAAAACATGGAAATAATTGGTAAAAATACTGCAGACTCAACCCGATATAGGCGGCGTAGGAATATGATGATGGGGACGTCGAGTTGTCAGACTCATTACAACTTTTCTAGATTTTAAAAATTTAAATAAATCAACAAAGTTTCTATTTTGGTTGTATAATGCGATGTTGTAACAAGAAGGATAGGCCGGCATCCTTCACAGACAACCTGGCCAATATTCCTGCGGGTTCCAGACGCCTGGCTGGTTTGCCCCTCCCCGTCAGAGCATGTTCAGTGGATTCGCAGACCCGACCCTGCCACAGGTGGGATAAGGATATGATGATGACATTAGCATGGTTAAAGCTACCAGACCTACCTATCAACGATGGCCATTGCAAAGATTGAATCGTTGAAGAATAAACAGCGATTTCTTACATCCTTTAAGGTGTTTCCCTTTCCAAGGTGGGTACATATTCGCTAATCTATACAAGAAAACCGAAAACTAAATAAATTAGATAACATTTAGTTATGTCACAAATATGTTATTGAAGCTCGCTAATGACAGACAGTTTTACCAATCTGTTCAGTAGGATACAAGACTATATTCATAACAAACAATGATAACAATGAAAACTTGCTGATGTGTGTTTTATTTCAGAAGACTAGATGGGAAGTTACATGTCTTTGGTTAGTATTACAATAATTTAGACCATATAATAAATTATCAAATTTATTCACACATGTCACATGTGAATTCTGTTGCATTTGAGCTCCAGAAGTTGCACGTAATCACGACTCTCTGTTAACTCTAAGCTTTGATATACCATTTTGACGTGTTGGAAATATTATTTAACCAGTTTTCAGATATGACAAACAATAGACATGGTACACTTGGGCTGTTTGACAATTCCTCAATGTTAAGAGAATGAATGCACACATTCCATAGCATGCATTATATCACAGATTAGAAATTAGCAATTCAAATTAATCACAAGACATATGAGTAAAAGTCGCGCTTTGGATCAATTACAAGAATAATAAAATGCATAGTAACCCCAATATATAAATCAAATATTAGCTGAAGTACAGATAAATCGCGTTAAAAGTTCAAGTCACTATCATCTGTAAACTTACCTTGAAAGATAGATTTGAATACTGCGTTATTATTGTAATATTGTTAAATTTCGACTTGATTTTTACTCATTAAACAAAATGTTGACTGCAATTTTAACGGGTTTCAAATTTAAAAGACAACGCACTTCTTATATTCAATCTTTCGATTTATTGTAAAATCTAAAACTGACTAGAACGTTTTCCAAAATTCAGTCTTTGGTTTTAAAAAAAATCATTATAACCGAATAATTTATTGATCGCATTGCTTAAGCAAATCTAGAATCCTATAGCAAGGAATTAAATTCCGAATCCGATAAAGCGAAAGCATTATAGTTATAGCAGTTTCTTATATAAAAGCAAAAATTCAATTTGAAAGAAAAACACTTGTGATGTCGAATTGTCTAGTTTCTACAATGTTTCATAAGAGCCGTTTGGTAAAAATTTTGGAAATGGAAAGTTTTACAATTATTTTAACCATGGTAAAATATAGTGAAAGGATAATATCACTTAACAAATCATACATAATTTAAAATAAGAAGAAAACTATGAGTTACAAAGTAGGTATAAAAGTCACACCCTTAGTCTTGTGTTTTGGAAGACCTGCAACACAACCATCATGAAACTCAGTCTTCAAACGCAGAATTAAGAACGTTCAAAATCAAGATCTCTGTGATAAGTGCAACTTCTACAAGGGATACTCAAAATAAAAATACATCCTGAATCCTCAGACTGAACCCAAAATTACTAAGCCAACAATAATAAAAAATTGAATTTGAGTTACTCGATGCGCAAGATTCAGAAAGTGTGCAAAAAGGTGACCTTTTATTACTTTCAGTAAGTCTTGTTATACACCGAGTGTAACAACAAAAATTTCGCAAAATGAATTGAACGAATTAGTCATTTGTTTAGTAAAGAAGGGTTCATTGTTGGGTTCAGAAGGGCAGGCCCCTTCATCATGCATTGGCATACGAATATCTTTTACCCGCAAATATTATGTTGGTTATCTATATGATGACTAGAGTTTTTCACATATACATATACTACAGTCCTGATATTTTTTATATAATCTGAGATAAAGTTCATGCCATAATATCATTGTTTTTTTTTTGTTTAAAATACTAACAGTTATGTGAGCACCTCTTCAGCAAAGAAATTGATGCGAAGCAAATTTCATATTATAGCACATTCACGAGTAACTACATTTCAACATTCCTTCTCAAGTTTACTATTTTACTATCATTTTCTTTGTTTTTCTGAATTCTTCAAGCCACAAATTCGTCATTTTTTTTCATTTTAATGTTGGCATTTGCACTCTCTGAATTTAAATGCACATTCACACGCGCGCGCGGGCGCTTAAAATCACTTTAAAGAAATGTTAAGTGACTTTTGAATTTTAAGTGATTAGCTACAAATAACTTCAAGAAATCAATCACAAAATTACAAAGTGTTTAAAATTCGACAGAATGGTGAACGTCGAGTTTGCTTCTTCCCTCCAGTATTTCTAGAAAAAAAATCACTCACACAATGATGTCAATGACAGCTGTTCACTTTCATTGCTTTTTCAACAGTGGTCAATTCAAAAACATATTCCATATTTTACAATACAAATAAATGACGTCGCAACTCATGTGACTACTACGTACTGTATTTGGCTTACTCTACTCTTGAAAAGATAGTCAATTAATGATGAAATGTACCTTTTTTTAATGGCTGTAATTATTTTAATACTAACAACTACGAAACTGTATGTGAGGTAAGGTGGGCGTCTAGATTGTATAATTTGGGAATTAGAATATGATTTATCCCTATGGCCCTTAATATGTTTTTCCCCACCCTAAACCCAACCCTATAACTGGCCCCATATATTTCTAATCCCTGAAGTGTAGCATTGGTATGTGATAATATAATATTGGAACAGGACAGGTAAATAGATAACGCTCGAATGAAGATTAAAATTAACTAGAAATAAAAACTTTGTTATAGAACTGAAATTTTACAAGGTGTTTCATAGTAGACGAGGTTGCCTCTCTCTCTCTCTTGTTCATTTTCCTTTTTAGCCCTTCATCCTAATTTCTAAAGACATGTCATTGGTCAGAAGATACATTACGAATATGATATTAAATGAAATACTTCTTAAAGTAGGCTACTAGAAATTCATGTACTCTATAAAATATAACGTGCTATCCATGAAATCAACAATTTCGAACGTTAAAAGGTATTCAATGAAATAAATATAAATAACGACGTGATATGCACATGGAAAAACTGCTCTACTATTTCGCACACCTTAAGATAGACATCAATGAGTTGAGATGTTTCAAATATACACTTCGACTAGAGGTTTCATAGTGTATCCAACCAGAAAAAGAAACATGCAAGTCATTCTTGAAGATGTCTAACGTACCTGTGCATATGTATATACAGTATCAGATTCAAAACAATTTAATTATTGTTAACTAGTAACAGTTGCCCAACCTTGGAACTCATTGATTTCTCCCAATTGAAAACGAGCGTTTATGGAAAAATCTCTCCAAACGCACGACATATCACCATTAAATATAAATTAAATAGTCTGAATAGTATTAAGGTTAATAATAATAATTATAATAATGATAAATTACGCGAGAAAAATTTGACTAGCATTGAGTGGTGTGCGTTTCTCTTTTTGTGAAAGTATTGAGATGTTCCTGACAGTGGCGCAATTAACCATCAGTCTAAGATAGAAAGGGGGGATAAAGCTACAAAGATACCATTATTATGACTGATTTAGGATCATCCTCTTTTAACTCCAGAAAGTTTCATGAGTTGAATATAGTGGATTGTTATGCAAAATCCGATTGGTCACACAAAGCGGCTATTGTTCATTAAAATGAATATATCGGGTTAGATATACCCAGAACTCTAGAGAAGGGGGACATGATTTTCCCCATGAAATGCAATTTTGTATCTATATACAATGATAATATACATGGTTCTATTCCATTAAAATGTTACAGTTTTTCTGAAAATGTATGTTAATCAATTAATAAAACGCAAAAGTTGTTATTTAAATTAAATCATAACCTTCAGAAATGAAAATAAAAATGTCTAAGGAGGGTCTCACTAAAATGTGCACCAAAGCGCTTTATCCATCTTGCTGCGTCACTTAAAAAACGACACACATGAATTACACCATAAGGCTACTAGCAAACGTTTCCTACTGACCTTAGAAATGCTCACGCACCTTTGGATTTAGCTAAAAACGATGGACAAAAAAATAAGTAGAGAATCTACGAAAAAAATATCCTATGAAGTCTTCTCTAAAGAGAAAACCTCCTGTCAACTTGTAAAAATTTGTACAAATATTAGCATATCGTATGAAAGTTAAGGCAAAAACACAGGCAAATTTGCCTTAAACTGACAGAATTTCGAAATATTTTTCTTACCTAGATCTTCAGACGAAATATCAATTTAAAAATCTTCTTCTTCAATTTAGATAATAATTATTAACATAAAATTAACTAGAGACTGCTTAGGTGGAAGTGGGGAGGGAGGGGGGGTGATAAATCAAATCATTCGATGATAATGCCATACATTAGGAATGTTAAATTTGAATTCAATGGGGATAACACTTGGGCTCAAGGACGGCCACGTTTTGATATGATTGAGACAACCTTAATCATAAGATGCGGTCATCATTAAGGTATGGGCATTAATCCTTTCTCGTATCGAATTTTTTTTTACAACCCTTATGAAGGGTCAAGCAAATAAAAGGTAGTCAAATCTACCTTTTGTTTGTTTAAACAATGACATCAAGGATTATAAATACAAACTAAAAGATTCATTTAAAAATGTACAACTGTAATTAATATTTATGTAAGCAATGCCTTTTTTTGTTAAATTGCCTAATGAATCATATTTGCTTTCTAGATTAAGAGTATTTCTAGAATAATTAGCCTGTATAAAAATATCAAAAGAAACCATTGAAATGACATCAGTGAATGTGAAACGTGTGCTAATTCGTAATCAAACCATCTCACAACCCCCAATACGTATGCAATAGATGTCGAATTCCTAATCATTCTAAAACAATTGATTTTTGGCACATATTGATTCATATTTCCTTACCAGTTAATCCAATATTAGCCGGAAGGATACTACTCTCAACACTACACTGCAAGCTGCATCTAATTAAAGGTAGTCACTAAAAAGCAGTACTATACGCATAACCAAGTAGGATGAGTAAAGGGACCATTCCCACTAATATCACTGGATTTGTGACAATGTTTTATCACAATTGTAACGAGTAATAAGAATGAAATATTTCGAAAATAATGCGAGATATGCAACACATAGAACCCATGTATTACAACCCTTGCAGTGAAATAAAACGATTTAACAGAGCTGAGAACCAATTCTCGACTTGAAATAGCATATGGCTGTGCTCGAGACCATGGGCGACGTTGGTAGTTAAAAAAAATTATTAGATGCCTGTCTATCGTATCCTTAGTATAAACAACACATGCTTAATTAAATTGTAGGAAATTCACATTTTGATTGTCTTCCTGTGTTGTTCAAGACAAGAAGTGGTTTTCATAAGATGCCACATGTCTTTATATCGCGCTCAGCGAATACGTTAGACGCTTTGGCCGCCTTGAGCCTGGGAAGATAAAAACCTTTAACATCTGTATATTAAGAAAATAAAATCAAGAAAAATTAAAATCTAAATGTAAAAAAAATGTTCAATAACGTTACACTGATCCTATATTAAAGCAAGCCCTGGTTGAATCTTTCCAAAGACAGTTTTGCACATTCCTAATAACAGTACGTGAAGGGGTAAAGAGATAGCAGTTTTATCTCACGATCAATTTCAAATATTTAAACATCATCTGCCATTCACGTTTCCCTAGTCATTGGACTATGTACTTTGACTTTTAAGATGCAATATTATGACCAAAGAAAGAGTAATTCCGTGCACTCGAGGGTTAAAACGATGGAATTTATGCTACGTTTTCATTGTTGTTGTTGGTTGGTGTTTAAGGTCCCGTCAACTACGAGGTCATTAGAGACCCGTCCACTGCGTAGTTCTAATGCATAGACTGCACCGACACTACACCAATGCGACGATTATTGGGTATTAGCAGTACCCAGCTTTCCCGAGCGACCACCCATGTCAGTACTAACTGGGCTAGCGTTGCTTATACGTTTTCATAATTTACATTTTTAAGGGCAGAGCCGGCCTGAAAGTTGTGCAAACGGTGCACCCGCACAAGATCCTGCAACTCAGCATGATCCATGTAAAACTCAAAAATAAATAGCATTCTTGCTTAAAGCTTGTAATTTAAAAGCAATTAAAGGCTCCGCAATGATGTTGCCCCGTGGAAGCCATAACATGAATTCAATTTTTGGGGACTTTTTAAATATTCATAGTTTTCTTTTCATTTGCATGAAGAGCCCCCCCCCCCCTTCGCTTTGAACCAGGCCCCACTTTTCACGGGCTTACTCTATTTAAGGATAGATGGAATCATAGGTGAAGATCGTCAACGGTTAAATAATTCATTTCCTTCATAAATCAATATATGACAAAGTGAAAATCATAATTACGCTCAAAACCCTATTAAGAGTCAAGTGGGTTGATGTTATAATTCAGACTAGCTATTCTTCAAAAGTATAATTGAAATCAGAGCTGTAATGGACCAATTTAGCACCTTAAAGGTAAGAATTGAAGAAGTTAATGTTCTCTTAAAATTGAAAAGCTGATCTCCAGAACCAACGAATTTCTTATTACATTTTATACAAGAGAACCAAAGAGTATAACTTTGCGACTAAGAGCCTTGCCTATATGCAAACTGAAGACATACAGTGGCCGATCTAAACCTCGAATGCACAGAAGTCCGTGCTGGTGGGTCAATCACACAAAAAAGTACAAAGGAATAAGCAGACATTCCGTCAATTTCTAATTTGAGGGTCAGGATATCTGCAACAGGTTCTTTTTGTCCAAATGCCACGTAAATTCGCATATCATAAACTGGTAAGAATTTCTCAAGCCTACCATTGTACTTGCCTCCTGTCATCCTGATCACGTCAAATTCTCTGAATACGAGAGGGGGGGACGTAGAGCGGGGCACATATGTATAATGGAGGCAATAAATTATAAATATGCCATCAAAATTGAAGCACTTTTTATATGCTCCTGCAATAAATTAGATACACTATATTTCACTAACGAAGACGCTACAATTAGCGCCTTGGTCACTTACCAACGTGAAACATTCTTCAGTACTAATAAATCTGCCATTTTATCTACCCTGAGGTCTGCACAGTTGACGCTTCTTTTACCATAGTAATTTAACATTGGCAAGCTGTCGCAGAGTGGAAAACAACACTTGTTTGCTTCCAGTTTCATGCTCCCAGCTACATCAATATGAGAAACAAAACATTGAAAAGGAATGTAATTCATTATTTCCTTAGGGTACCCCTTAACAAAATAGCTTTGCGTTCGATGCAAAAATATAAGAGAGATTGTATACAAAAGTTAAAAACAAAAAAGTATTTTGTAACTAAATAAAGGTAACGGGAGTATCAGAAAAGATGCTAGGAATATATGCGTAGTAATAACTTTGATAGAAGTTCCTACGAATATACACTACTCTTCGGGGAAGGGGGGGGTAATATATATATATATTAATAATATAATATTGCAGCGTGAAGGGATTCAAAAAGGGAACATGAAATTTCAAAAGTGAAAATTTTCTTGTTTGCACTTGAATCATGATATATAATTATATTTAAATATATTATACACGCGTAAATAAAGGCTGTAGTTTCCTGTTTATAACAACGCACAAAAATGATTACCCTGTTCATTATCATTAACTCTGGACGAGAGACAAAAATTACAGGGTGTTATGTCAAAACAGATTAATGTAGGGTGGAATACTCAGTATGATGACGGGTGAAATATATATATATATTAGCATAATGATCACGATCTTTGAATAATGGCAAGATGAAAATGTGATGAGAATGGGACTTGCCACAAGTTGAAATGAAGGGCATCATCATCATTTCTGAGAATAGGATGAAGTCAGATTGAAAGTTTTAAAAGTATAAAGGATAGTACAAGTCATGTGGATTAAGTAGTTTGTAGATTATCTATATATATATATATATATACTTATGTTGTTTATGTGTATTCTATATGTATATTATGTAAATGTTGTATATGAGGTGTAGGTGTAAAGATATATATATTTATATAGGTTGGCGTCATCAAGTGGTGGTAGTAGTTGTGGTTTGCATTGAACTCCTCCTGTGAAGCTTCCAATTACCCCGTTAGTTATATTTCAATTATTACTAACCTATTAAATTATAAGGAGACTAAAACTAGAATATAGCTTATATCGCTTAATAAATAGGTATTAACAATAATAATAATTTATAGTGGGGGGCTATAGCAAAAGAGTTCAGAGGAAAACACATTAACTCTGAATAGAGTAGAAGCCAGCCAAAAAATACATCATGCATTTTTTTCCTTTATCAATTTCTATAGTTTATCTAAAAAAGCATTTTTTTGGGATATATTTATTATTAAGTATTCCCAAAATCGTTATATTTTATATCATTATCATCAGCATCATTATCATTGTAATAACAATAAGTCTCACCGTATATATATGATGCGTTATCATCATATATATATGATGTTTTACTACTACTACCTGTTACCCTAACACCATAACCATCAGACATAAATGAAGAAACTCTTTGAGAGTTTCAATTCATTGATAATGATGGATTTCCATATGGAAGAAAGGCAGTAGCAGTAATAAGTATTAGCGATTGGATCAATGAATAAGGAATAATGATCATCATAATAATCATAATATTCTAACAAATGATGTGTGTCATACAAATAATAGCAGTTGCTCTCTTCAGTACTATCAGGAAGCTACTTGGCAGTGAGATTCACACATTGCAATCAACGGTTGGCCAAATTAAAAAATAAACATATTTTCAATGACACAGAATGAATAAGAAATAGAGAGAAACTTTTTTTACAATATAATTTAATAATGGAGGAGTGAACAATGCACAATTAATAACAATTTCCTGTACAGTTTAAGTAGATGTAGCCACACGGTAGTTAAGTAGGTAATAATTACCACCACTAGATCATCTTGCAAAGCTCTGGATAAAGGATTTGAGGTAACGAAATTTTAACAAGAACTATTTGAACCTGTTGTCAGTCATCAACATTTTTAGGTATGCAAATTGCAATATGGTCTTGCAAGTTAAAGGAGAATAAGTTCACACTGTCCTCCAGAAATGCGAGAATATATGGTTTACCATTTCCATATCTACTTCTGCTGCTTCTACATCACTTCTGTTTTGTTGGTGCATTTTTCATTCCTACGTTACATACCTGTCTAACCACGGCAATATAGCAACTGAGAATTGCTATTTACGTGGCAGCAAATGACAACACGCACACACACAGTCTATGACATGATGAGAACAGTATGTCATCAATAACTTATTTTTATAAACCAAAATAATAATAAAATCTGAAACTATTAGAGACAAAGACCATTTCACACGAAAAAAATTTGCACATGGTACACATTTCATTTAACTGCCCCTGTTCAACCAGTCAAAATAAATTAACATTCAAGAGAGTTCACGGAAAGAAAAAAAAACTTTGGTCAATTTAAATGAAGGAACCAAAGATATATATTTAAATAATTACAAATAATTGAAAAGATATGAAAACATGAATGCTAAGTGTTGTTTGGTGGTTTGATGAACCTTCATTTAAAATAAATGTTTCTATAATAAATTATGAGCAAGTTGACTTTCCACAGCACTTCCTTACGCCAACGTCATCATTGCACTTGTTAAAAAAATAATATTCAAGCTGAAAAGTGGGGCAAATGGCACGAACAAGAAGAAACGTCTCAGTGTAAAAACTTGTATTAACATAATTACCATCAAACCCGGAGCCAGCCGTCAAAGAAATACCGTTTGTGGAATCACACTGCCATTCCTTAAAATCTTTTGGTTACTTTTTATAAATATATTAAATATATATTATATATTTATTTATTTTTAGGTAAACTAGATTATTGTGCAAGATAAATACAAGTGAATTTTTTGTGATAATTCTGTCTAGCTACGCAAAGCTACAAACTACTACATACTAATAATACTTTTGTCGTAATCCTCTCGGTAAGGAAAGGCTATTGGAGTTTGGAAAAGGGAATGGGGAATAACAGGGAGGGGGGATCAATTTGGGAATGAAAATCAGGGGATCAATATGTGAAGAACTGGTATCATTGGTTATTTTCTTGTGCTGTGGAAGTATCATATTTTTTTATATCGCGCACTTCCATGAATGACTAGTTGTCCATTAGCTCCCTGTGGAAGTCTTGTCACTTGGTCACGGTCCGAATTTGAATAACATATGTATTTGGTGTATTGTTGATTTGTTTCATTTTCGAAGCACAGTATCAAGCACATGAGTTCACATCTCATGAATACGTTTTCAACACATCTGATGCTATTATAACGATATCTTCAGTATCACTTATTTAGATAAAGCTTCGAAACGAAATATCATTTTTTTCTATAAATTTCCTCCAAATTGTAATGAACACATTGTTGGGGCACCGAAAATTGTGTTGAATGCTACTTTAAATAATAATACGTACGAGATTTTTCTCCTTTTTCCCCTTTAAGAGTTGGAGAAATTTTATATAGTTCAATATAAAAAAAGAAACTTACTCTAGTGCCCACAAATCCATGCAATGAATTATCTAGACCCAGTTTCACTTTGCACTCCTTGACAGGCATAGCACTTCCTTTGCGAAGCACACATTTTATGGATAATATGTGACGGTTTATCATTTCCATTATGGTGTAAACCTAGAGGAGTATTTTCGTATGTTTGATGCTCATTTAAATTCCACTTTGGTTTTGTGCGCGCCAAAATTCTCTAAAATATCATTATGCAATATAACACTATGTACTTTCTTTTTGATAGCCATAATAGCGAACTTAAGTCGGCTACTACGATTTTTCTCACCAAACCTGAAAAATAAATATGACAATTATGAAAAAATGCACACCTATATTAAGTTCATTATGATATGAACAAGTGATACAGATTACAATACTGTCAAAAATGTCAATTGCTAAGTAAACAATAAAATGCGAGTTATGCAGAAATTACGAGTTTTCAAGTTGTTGTTTAAATGATATTATGTCATACAATGTGATGTATTGACAGATAAAGCATGCTTTAAATCTTTTGCTCCTATCCATGTACAACAATGTTTCCCAAAATAAAGTCAACGCTTTTTATCGGTAATTGTTAACAGCGATTTATACGGTATTTCTGAACCTAAGCGTCAAGCCGGACACTCCTTGTTGTCATCTCTCGCTCCAGCATTTCAGGATCTCAGAGTAAAAGTGAGCAATGATACGGCAAAAGCGAATTTTATACCCATTGGTAAACAAGATCGCAAGAGGTAATAAAACAGATGTTGCTGGCATCTGTTTTATTACCTCTTGCGAAGAACCCGAAGAACCTCTTTGTGAAGAGCCCGGGGAACTTCATGCCATGAATGAGTTGTACTACGTCAAGGAATTCAAAAAATATTGGTCTATATAATTCTAGTGGTGGAATTTTTGACAATTTTCAATTCATCTTTATAATCTGATTACGCCAGAGTCGATTTGGACAGGTTAGATTAGTCGCCGTTTCCTACACAGTACTTTTAGCCCACTGATAGTTTTCAACCTTAGTGAAAAAACCATCTACAACCACGTTGGGAACCGAATAAAATATACGTTTTGATAACATAATACTACTACACTATATGCCTATCAATTCAGAAGCAATTTGCGTTTAAATATTCCTAAAAAACATTTGGAATTTACTGAGTAGAGACCCAACAGATAGAATCATGCCATAGTGACTGACGTGCACATTTTATGACATATATATATATATATTAATATAGAGATATTTCATCATGCACTTCCATTTCACTATTTCATTGATAAACTGTTACTGTACTGTGCGGTATGACAGGATATAAACTTAACCACCATGAAGATATGCAAAAATTATTGCCTCGAAATTGTAATATGTGAAAATCTATCATTACATGTGATAGCGATGCCCTCATGGTGATACTTTTATACTATTCCCCCAAACTCTGAATAAAGTTGAAAGCCTAAGCATGTTCCCGAGTATGCTTGCGTGTTAATGAAATTCGACACATATCAGTCGATTGTATTTCAGATTTAGATGTTAACTAACTTCTTATGTGTATCCTCAAAAGCAGACCAGTTCATTTCAGATGGGCACTGTAATTCATTCTCCCAAAACCTTACAATATCACAAAATTAATGAAGCCAGTTATCAGATAGCAGACATAAATTACTAGGCAACTAAATATCAACACGAGAAAACCTATCAAATACCAAAACAAAAAAATATATATACAAAATTAAACAGCCACCACCACTATGCAATATAGGTTTATATCACGGGCACCACTAGACTCAAATTAGACAGAAGATCACACCACAACATGCCGTACACGCCGAGGGACTTACATTACTTGGGGTGCCTGGAATTTACAGAGTATATTCTATAGGACCTCCACAGAGGGAGCAGACCTTTGCTAGGACAGCTCGGTATCCATGGTTACTAAGATAAGCACGGGAAGAAAGAAATCAATTTCAAGTAGATGTCTGACAAAATAATTTTTAAATGGTGGTTTATGGATGGAGAAAACAAAAGATGACATGTGATTAGTCTGAGATGTTTCGCTGTTTACCAAACCATTTTCATTGTTCAATATGAAATAATAATTGAACTTATAAGGATCACTAACTTTGAAAAGCATTCGTTAAGGATAAATTCATTTTACTTCTGGTTAGGATAAGTTCCCAGAACATTACAAGTAATTCATCTAAGGCTGAACCCTAATCCTTATGAGTGGAAACTATGCGATATCAACGAAATATCAGAGACCATTAATGCCAGATAGGCTTCTATCCGATTTCCATATCAAACATTTAGACAACGACTTACCTTTGAAGAATAGTATTAGTCTATAATTTAATATGGCCGATTGGCATCTTTCGGACGCTTCAGCTGCACTTTAAGTCTCTTCATACCAATTTGAAACCCGTTCATTGCTTGAATGGCTGCTTGTGCACTAGCTGGATTATCAAAACTAACAAATCCTAGAAATACATCAAAAGAGCATTAAATGCTATTATAAGTGCAAATACTTTATGAATATTTGATTATTAACCATCTTGATATCGTTCTCTGATGCATTACATCGTTTCTTCTAGTAGTGCTACAATGTAGGCCTAGTACATTAGTACAATGAAGCTTGACCCTTTAGGAATTCTTCTTGAAGTTGTTTATATTTAAGGAATCTTTCACTCTACTAGTAAGCAGTAATTAAAAGAAGGGTAGTAGATATATAAGGCCTTATAGTAGTGCCTAACATTATATCGGTTTTAAATGGTTTAAAATCAATGTAACTATATCATATTCAGGACTGCATCCATCAACAGATTCGACACTTATGAAATTCTCCGAATAATCAGAATGAAGGTGACCATGGCACCAAGTATTAGCTTTGAGTCTCAATAATGGGAGGTTTTTATTAAATAATCCCATTACTGGTTATGTTTGAATAGAAAGCAATCTTTCCCATTGGATAAGTAAGCATCAGTATCATTTCGGTAAATACCATTCAACCATTATCTAAGACTAACAGTAAACACATTTTTATGAAAGATTTATTCGCTGCCTTCTATTGCAGTACCAGGATTAATCAAGTCTTCAAACGCAATTTATATACAATGCTGTGGCCACACTGTATTTTGTCATTTGGCAAGAAAGGTGAAAAATATCTTCGACAACAGCTGCCAAATTAAAGAAATCTGTTGGCTTAAGGAATTGAAAAGTGGAAAATGCGTTAATAAAATTTTAATGGCACCTAAGCCACTGCACCAACTTACTGACTGCTATATGTTACATGCTGTTAACTTCTCTTTATCTACCATTAATTTATCATAAAATTGGGGCTCACTTATATCTTCCCGCGATTCAAACTTTCACAATCCTTCACTTATCACACATCGTTATCAGTCCCACCAAAAAGTTTCTAATCAACAGCTTTAGTTTTATTACCAGGCATTCAATTTTTCAACAATTATGACAGCTACTATAATTTCATATAGATTACCAGGCGTCACTCCGCGACAGCAGTAAATGCCATAAAGTTTGCATGCTAAAAATTTTAACTTCACAGTTTATACCTTGCTGTGTCTGAGCAATGATTTACATAAGTTCCTTAAAATCATACAAATCCCTGGTTGTCATACCCCATCATAATGATATAGCTAGTTGCGGTTACCCCCTATTGATGATAGCTAGGGAACGGCTTATTGCGTTGGACACACCAATTCTCGTCTGATCACTGAAGTTAAGCAACGCAACCCCAGTGAGTACTGACGTGGGTGGCTTCTTGGGAAAACTGGATACTGCTAGTACCCAAAAAACCGGCGCATTAGTGAAGTGTCTGTGTAGTCGCTCCATTCGAACTACGCTTTGGACAAGGCTCTATGAATATGAATACTGTATATAATCCTTTGTGACGGAAACCTTGCTAGGGAGACTTTTCATGCTAGACCACTTTGCCTAGATCTCCACCAGCACCCAAGCAACACCTTTGCCTTCCGCACCCATTCCAGCCGCTCCACCCCAGACCCCACCACCCCCAGAACCTCTTCCAGGGTGGGGGTGCCCCAACCCCTCCTGCAGTGATTCAGCGCTGGACAAGCCAGTATCACATGCCTAACATCCTCCACTTCGTCCCCACATAATCCACAGCCCTCATCTCCACCTGTGATCTTTGCCATCCTCTGTTTCGTCTCCAGTGACCCAGCTCTTGCCCAAAACAGAAGTGAGCTCTCCCACGTGTTGTCATAAATTACCTCCCTCTCTATGTTAGGCTTGTTCCCATACACCCTCAACGATTTCTTTGCCGTCCTTCCCTCCATCCCCTGTCGCCACTGCTCCAACCCCCACTCCTTAACTTTGTCCTGCACAAGTATTTGAAGTGTTATTGCCCCCTCCATGCCCTCCGTGGGGGGCAGTGATATGCCTATCTTCTTTGATATTCTGTTTACCCTCCTCTCCCAGTTAGTAGAAACCTTCATGTCGTTTACCCATGTATTTACCTGCCATACTGGATTTTCCTTTTGAAGCCCCCATATCCTGCACAGGTACACCAACTTACTAACCATTTCTCTCTGTTCAAATGTAGCCCATCCCATATCCCCCTGTATTGCTTCCACTGCTGTAAACCTATTTCCCCCTAATGCCATCCTACCTAACCTTCTTTGGGCTACTTCCATACCGTCCATTACCTTTTTACTAATGCACAGAACCTCGTTTCCATATGTTAGCCCTGGCACTGCTACCGCTTCCCATAAGCCCCTAACCATTTCATACCTGGAGAATGAATCAAATGCCAGTTTCCTTATTAATCCTTCTCTGTTTTTTAGCTTACAAATGATGTTCTCCTCCATTGCTTTTAAGTATCCCCTATCATTTGTGAGTTTAACCCCCAGGTATGTAACCTCTGACACTACATCTATCTCCCTCTCCCCCAGCTTGATTGGCATCTTATTACTAGGCCACATGTTGTCCTCTCCTATGATCATCAGCTTTGTTTTGTCTTGACCAAATTCTAACTGAAAATCCCTACTGAACTGTTCACAGATATCCAGTTCTTCTTGGAGCTCTCCCTCTGTCTCTGTCAACAGCACTATATCATCACATTGGAAGATGGCGGGCAATTTGATACCATCTCCCAAGGAAAACCCTAGCCCTCTATCCTGTAGCCTAATCCCCAGCTCATTGATGTACACTAGGAATGACCTTGTAGTGGAAGGGCCCTAACATCACCAACAATAAACTTGAAATAACTCTCTGGAGAAGATGATTGGTTGAACTGGACGGTAACGTAGAGAAATAAAACGGGGATACGCAGTTTAACTGATTTACATTGGCTTCTTTGAATGCACTAGGCAGACAACCTTAAGTACAGTAATTTGGTAAGATGTATTATGTAGTACGTAAATAAAGCGCGTTTTCAAGTAAACCTCATTAATTGTAATGAATAATGCAACTGCAATTCGTTCTAACTTGAATGGAATAGTCATAGCGACGTCTGTGACATCGCTTTACACTAGTTTACAACTGACCACAGAGTTCCAAACCTTCTAGGACAATTGAATTAATTTTCCAGCGTGATATCTACTTTAATCATTTGTAATTTTAATTCTTTAAGGAGATGTGATTAGGGTATTAATGAGATAGGGAACAACTTAAGTACATTTTAAATGCTTTCGCAAAAGTCTCAAAAACAAGTACAACATCTTGGTACTTGAGACCTACTTTCGCTCACAAGACTATATTATTTGACACATACTGCACTTCTGTACCTGATTTACTGCTATTAATAGTTATCTCCATTAAGGATTTTCAAATATAAGGTGTATGCTTCTATTTCGATTTTAAAATTCAATGTTGAGTATGGCCCCTCTGATACTTACAGAAAGTATTGTCTACAGAGCAGTTAACAAGGACTTACCAAAGCACTTGCTTTGATTCGTAGCCCTGTCAATGAATACTTTGGAGCTGATGACGTTTCCAAACGGTAGAAACATCTGCATCAATTCTGCATCACCGAATTCTTGAGGTAAATGATAAATGAACAAATTACAGCCTTCAGGTCCTGAAAATGTAAGTAACATCGATGAAACTCTAAGAATGATGTTTTTGAAATATATGAAGGCAAAATTTAAATAATTTCCACATAATGATGGAGTTAATCAACTTCACCAGTTGACGATGATATCGAATAACGAGTGTTACCCGTTAGTTGAATGCAGTGGAAATTAAGCATAACAAATATGAATCGACACTTTAATCTTGGCTATAAATAATGCCGCGCTTACCAAGTTGGTATGCCACATTACGCAAAAGAGGATTACGCACACAATAGTTCATAGATGAAATTTACAGTGAAATTATTAGGCTCACAACAATCAAATTTAGGGAGCATTTCCGCTATTAGATTTTTAAAAGTTTGGTCAGCGAGAAATGCTAAAATTATTTGATGCTCCTCCAATTAAAAGGCACGAAGTTGAATTTATAAGCAAAAGTTAGTTTCTAGGAAAGGTATTTTAACGAACTTGAATTTAAGTGGCAACAGGGCAAAATATTATCGAAAACTGCTATTTCTTACCTTCCCTTTGCGTTTGGGGCATCATAGCTGCTTGTTGACTTAGGGCTTGCGTAAACTGACCATAAGTGGCGGGGTAAGCTGCTGGAATATGAAACCCTAAATAAAAAATCCAGTTTTCAAAAGCTTAACAATTAAAGCTACCACTCTTCTCTACTAGTGATTTTAATAAGACATCGACTTAGAATTAAAACAAAACACTACTAACTTTCAAATAGTAACATATTACGCAAGGAGTACTAATATATTTCAGTACTAGAATGCGACCCCCGCAATCGATGGGCACTGCTCCGCGTGGGTTATCACAATGCAGGAGAAAGCGCGCAAATGAAATTTTGGTCTCATGGAAATATTACAAAAAATAATTCTGACTACATGGCAGTCTGTTCATGATCTATGGAATACCCTTAAAGAGGATAAAGTGGAGGGCTTCCTGAAAGGAAAGACCACCATTGCAAGTACTGTAGGGGGACACAACAATTACAGCTTAGAGTTTTAGGAGTTTTTACGCTATCACGTAGCAATGAGTTAGTCTCTCCACTGCCAAATTGGCCAAAGAAGGCTGCTTGCAGGGTAGTGAATTAGAATTAGGGTGGTGCCTGTACAGTGCGACTGTGGTAGTTGAACAATTTGTTCAAAGCACGTGTTGAACGACTTGTGACTTGCATAAATACGAATTTTTGCTCATAGTATGAAATTTATAAAAGAAAAGTTAAAAAGGAGTAATTTTCCAGAATTTTCGCGGCCACCCTGGGGGTCGGGATCCCCACTTTAAGAACCATTGGTGTACATGATCTGAAAAGAACTACTGCAGGCCTACATCAATTTCAGACAAAAATATAACAAAGGGAATGGTTAAAAATTCTCACTATCGCCTTTAAAATACCTCGCATTCCTTGTCTAGTCAAAGAGAACCAAACAAACAGAGCGAGAAAGGTGAGGAAGAAGGACTAAAGGATAATTTGTTGGATGACGGTTTTACATGGCCTGCCGCATTGGAACATCAAGTGGTCCAAGTTCAGTTCTCTTGGGGGATTTACAATTTCCATAATCTCGTCCCTGAAAAACTTATTTAATTATTTTTCCAAACGAGAGGTTATAAATACTGTCAGGTTCCTTTCCTTCCCTCTCCCTCCACCTAAATCATTCCTACGGGTGACGGCATGTGCACGTTAAATTTTCAAAACTGAACTGAAATTTCTCACGATAAATAGTTTAAAAACGGATCGACGACAAGTAAACAGATGAATTTCAGCCACCGACCTAACTTCTCTCTCTGCTCAAAGCAACTTATTCAACCGTCTCAATTTTTTAACACGCCACATCTACAGTATACAGTTGTTGTTGTAATAAAATGTTTCCGTTAGATATGTTTAATGGCACTGTTTCTCGCTCATTTATTTTCATATGCAGAGTATTTTCAAAATGACCATAGAGTGCGTTAACGGTCACTAAAACACAACTTCACTAACACGTTTCTAACTAAAATATTAACTCAGTCGAGAGAGAAAGAGAAGAAAAACAACACTAAAACAGTGCTTATCTCCATAACTAATATTATTATGCTCTCAAACCGTTTGCGACAGCTATCATTTGGAAAAAATACTTTAATGTCATGCTATATATTAACTTAGGAAATATTCGTTATTTTTTGTCACATTCATTTCCAACTTCAGTAAATTGTTTTAGATTTATAGGGTGGAATTGTCAGTTTGCTATTCAACCCTTAGCTCTGTTGGAACACTCCATTGAGCTCCATGAAATCATAGAGTCTCGGTAAGAAGATTTAGAGTTTTAGACGAACAAGAAAAGACAATTTTGCTTTTTTATAATGCCATCATCAAATCCCTCATAAAACCGACTCCGCGACGCTCTTCCGTTATAGGACAGTATTTTATTTCCACCCCGATAATCTTTAAAAGTTATAAAGTGATATTTTTTCCACTTGACAACTTTTACTACCAAAAAATGGCCGAGAGTTATGGATCCTTTGCTTTTAGGATTACAAACCATAATGTGAAATAAACATATTTCACAATGAGATTTCACCATTAACTATAAGATCAATGTATATTAACGCACTAACTAGCATTATCGCATTATATATATATATATATATATAAAACGTAAAATCTCACGTAAAGTCCGCACCTCAAATATAGTCCGCCCCCGTCTATAGTCCGCATTAGGGATGAGTATGTTTCAAATATAGTCCGCACTTTAAAATTCCTACTGTAGCCAGTGGCGCAACTTGTAGAGGCAATGGGATCAAATGAATTTGAACATGAAATGTCAGATTGCCCTGACGATGAAATTGAAATGTGAAAGATTTTATATGGCATTATCATATAAATAAGAACGTACTGTGTAAAATCGTGTTGTTAAGCGTAATAAAATGTTCAGAAAATGAAGAGCAGTTTCCATTGAGAACCCTGGGTTTCATTTATAGTCCGCACCCATATATAGTCCGCCCTCGCATATAGCCCGCACTAAATGACCCTATGTTTCGCGTATAATCCGCGGGCACTACGTGAGATTTTACAGTATATATATATATAAATTCGCTAAGAGTAACAGTAAGTTAACTGAAATTTCAGTGAATGGACAATACTAACCAATGCCCGGATATGGTTGAATTCCTGGATAAGGTGCAGGTTGGAGGGCGGCGTCGCCATTTGGTAGGCCCTGCGCTGTAACCAGAATAAAATAAAATTTATTACTAAACCCTAGATGACTATAAAAGTACAGCAGACAGTTATGAACAACTTTAAGATGAATCGCTGTACTGCACTCGTGGATAAATTAATATGACAAAGTTATTACATTTTCTCAATGTAACAAAACAATTTCAAATTTCAATAATTAATGAATGAACTTTCACTACTTGTAATCATCATTTTAGACACGAGTTTCATCCGCAGTTAAAAATAAATTCAAATGTTTACTAATGTCTAAAGCTGACAACATAAGCTTTAATAAGAATGATTAAAGCTTCAATCGATATACTATAAGTCCTAACACATGAAGTTGATTAAGTGACAATAAAATCCTATAGTAGAAAGGATCTTTCCTACTTACTGAGTTTTTGAGATAATACAACAAAAATACAACTATTGCACATTAATTCTCTTACCCTTTAGTGCTTATTTTGTTTATGCTTACAGTTATAAGTTTAATAACAAGTTCCGACAAGTCACTTATTAGACAATCAGTATTTTGTAAATACTTACGAGGATACTGGGGCATGCCATTGGTATAGACTTCACTAGCTTGTCCATTAGCTTGGGGCATGCTGAAATTTGGCATTGTTGGGGAAGGCAAATTAGGAATAGCACCATTCACTGGCTGAGTTCCTGCACCTAGGATTAATAATAATGTAAAATCATTACTTATGCATAAGTGAATTTCACGAAAAAGATTAAGCTCACTGAGCTAAACATTAAAACTGTGTCATATGTTATAACTGTGATGTGTGTGAATGTCAATAAAAGGACAATGACGACAATTTGTTGAAAGGACGTGATACTTGTTGGGGGATCCTACGAATGTAACAACAAACACAATTACCACTCACCAGAAGGCGTAGTAAGCGATGGATTTGTCATTCCATTAGCTATTGTATTCATATGCGTAATTTGTGCCGCGGCTAATGCCGCCATAGGATTTATATACCCACCCTGAGCTGCTGCCGCCATTAACGCTGCCTGTTGCTGCATAAACTAAAAGAAAATAAGAAACATCTTAATAACATTAGTACCTTGATGGCAAAGGTTTCAAGCAAGTGAAAAGCAAGACTATGCAAATGGCATCCCCCCACAGAAGACAACGCAATATTTCCTGAGGGTTTCAGACGCCTGGCTGGGGTGCCCCCAGTAAGAGAATGCTCAATAGACCTGTAGACCCGACCCTATCACAGGCGGGATAAGGGTATGATGGTGATGATATAGTTCAATTCCATATTAAATCGTGTGTCTATAAGTTATAACTATAGTGCATTGGGGATTGACGCTGTCCTAATTACTTTTAACCACGGTGTATATAGAGGAAGGCCGCAGCTTTGCCTTCAGTAATGGAGCCGAGCAGTTTACCTGTGAATGCTCTATTGAAATAGGTTTTTTGTTACATTGGGCAATTTATTCACAGGATTCACTTCATTTATTAGTACTGTTTCAATATTTAATATATACTTTGCCTCACAATCAAATAAGGGTCGCGGAGGCGCCGGCACAGTTTCCACTCTTCATTTAGTCGTGCGGAAGGGATTTTATGTATGTCCGCCCCACTAATGAAGAGCCTGTCTCAGGGGAGATTACTTTTCAGTACCTTGTGTTACATCTGATTATATACAGATGTAGAATCTATGTTGACTTGCAGCCCAAATGTCTGCAGCTATTGGATCACAAGGGATCCCATCCCAAGAGTATCAATAACAACTCTAAATGCAACACGAAACGCAGTGTTGAGATAAAGTCATCAAAGCTCATACCTGCGCATAAGCTCCATAAGCACCAAACTGATTGAAGACAAAAGGATTTAGAAGGCCCATATTGCCTGCCATCTGCTGCATTCGGCGCAATTGCCGTTCTTTATCAGTATCTGCGAACTTTACAACTAGGCTTGATGATGCTCCCTATAATTAACAAAAAAGGTCTTTCATTTCTTGTTGGAAAGTAATGTAAAATGAAAAAGAAATGAAAATTGGCGAATGCTTCAATGGGAATTAATTTCAAATGATAAGACATTATTACAGTATTACATCAGCAGAGCAATTTGGCTTTTTATATAAAAGAAATCAAGGATGTTCATTGCTAACGACATTTTTTCAAACACCTATGCAATCCCCAACACATACCGCATAGACGAACCATTTCAAGGCATTTGAAAAAAAGTATTGGTTATTCAACATTGCAGCAATATTACTACAAAGTTAAATAAAAGATCATTTGCAGACGATGATAAAGTATTTTGATCTTGAGGTTATTGTAAAAAATTTGTTAAAGGATAGTTGAAATTTCTTGGTATTTAACAAAAGAAGACTTAGTGCTGTAATTAACAGTGAGCAATTCGCAGAAGAGTTTCAATGTCTCGAATGCTTTTCTACCAAAACAGTTGCATATCACATTAACAGACGCCATTTATAACATGACAGGAACTGTAATGACAATGGTTGGACAATATACTTACAGGCATTGTTTGACTTCCGTGTAAGTTATTAATTGCTGCTTGGGCTTCGGCATGTGTGCTAAATTTCACAAAAGCACAACCTGAAATAAATTTAACATTATTAATTTAAATTCCGCACACAAACCATCATCAAAAAGCCAAGATTGGTCACTGCGGCAAGGAGAGATCTAATGACTAATGACATCAGGCCAGAAGACGATATTATCACCATTAATTGCTAGATTTCAGACAGTAAAAAAGTGATATAAAATCTTCCTGACTTCTTATAATTAACAAAATTGGACGAATGTGAACACTATGATAGTGAACGAATTCGTCGAGGTATTTTGATCAGTGATCTACAGATCTTTAACAGAACGCTCGTGCATCTATATCCCATATAGGACCCAATATTAGCGCCCACACTAATCCTCCTGTGTGTAATGCCTTTTGCTGTTCACATCCCTAAACTACTCATGTATGGTTATCCTACTGTACCAACTTATAATTACATCCTGCTGAGTGAAAATATTGCATAATATTTTTAAGACTTAGAAATGATATACTGTATATAGCTACTACTGACCTTTACTAGCACCATCAGGTCCTCGAAGAATAGTGCACTCTTCTATAGTACCATAAGGAGCAAATAATTGGCGTACATCTTCTTCTGTCTGTTGCTTACTTAGCATACCAACGAACAACTTGCGATCCTCTGAAAAATAAGCACATAATTAGGCACCCATACATAGTCTATAGCGCTAAATATAAAAGAGGAAGCTAAACCACATCAATCGATAACAAGTCTTTTAAACAAGGATAAGTATTCTGCACCTTAACAGGTTATAATGGTCAGTAACTTAGTATGCCAGAATTTAATATTATTTTAAGAAAGTGCATGAATGCAAATTCGACTATATAAAGAACTCTTATACAAATGTCTTAAGAAAAGTAAATGCAGAAAGGTGGAAACTACTTCTATTTCTCAGTGAGATTACGAGAAGACTGACACCACAGAATTGGGGCCACTGCCGATGGAAGCTGCACCTGGGATTTCCTTCTCGACCCAAAGCAGTTCACCCTCCTCAATCAGGACGTAACCTTATAATCATGTATTCAAGATTCATACAGTCCACTAATAAAATTACTGAAGACAGGAAATACAGTACATTCCAGAACTACTAATGTGGAAAGTGCCTAGTTCCAGTGCTCCTAGTTTCTATTTCACTTTGACAGCAATCTCTGGCAAGTAACTCCAAAACAGATGCACCTGACCTGGTTGATATCACTATTGATATCCCTATGTCCCATTTCTGCATATTTTACGATTGGATTTGTGATAGCCAGAGGTATAGGGAACAGTCTATTATATCGTTTTCATGCCAACTACATTGAAACGATTCGTAGCATTGTTAACTTGTTTGGACGCCACAACCAACAACTACCACATCGGAAAACTAGGCTAAATTAAGGAAGATCATTTAAGAAAACTGTTTCCTAAAATCATAACTTGCAATGTCAAGCAAATAAAATGACCCGTGCAGATATATACATCACTAGGCATCTTTTCGTGAGATAGCAAATCAAGAAAGTTATGCAGTAGATGAAACTAGTAGATAACTAATTATGACAAAAGATGACAAAAGTTAATGCAATTTTCAAAGTTGGCAAATGGTTGGGTGCAAGTTTCCATTCGAAACATTTGACGTTCATTTCTGTCAAGCCTGTAAATCCACTTGGAAAACTTAAATCCACTAGGTTAATAAAAACGATCACCATTCTAACGCCGGAGGTAGAGAACAGGTATCACAAATCCGTTTGATAAATATCTTTGCAGACTTGCCTTATAAGGAATGTGACAACACCACCAACAGGTAAAGCTTCTGTTTACGAAGAAAAATGCCTTCAAAATGAGAAAGACTGAAACAAGATTGCAAAAGTGCAGTACTTCATTTATTGAGGTTGACGTGAGAGCTGCCACATGCGCACTAATGGATGAATGTGATGTATTAATATGCGCTATTGTTTCTCGCAAGAGCACAAAGCAGGAACTGTTTTTATGTATTTGGATGACTCTAATTGCCGTAGAAGGTTAAGTTTAGAAAGTATACGATAGATTATATTTTGTTCATTGCTGAGGAGTAGGCCTACTATTTTTAATATATTTTAGACGATAACGGAGAGAGTTTAAAGATCTGTAAGCACTGGTAAACAGAAATCTAATGGTATTTTTTCTTGTCTCTTGAAGTTTGGTAAATGTGACACAAGCCTTGTAGGACAATAATTAATCATTTAGACACTATTTTAGTACTTTATAGGCTTTACTCAACTGACGGAATACTTCGGGTTCAATGCCACATATCTGGAGTTTAAAAATGTTAAGTCGACTTCATCATGCTTGTCATGAATCTACCAATGAATACCAAGACCTAGAGTATAGTTTTATTTAGGATGACAATTTTTTTCTATCACCAAAAGATGTATAATACTAAGAATTCCCATTAAGTCATCTAATCCGTTCCTTTGCGAATCTGCTTCAACCGTCATGCAGTCGTACATCGTATTATTGATTTTCAACTAATGAGTAGGTTCCTATTGCTAATTAAAAGGTCAAAAAAGTCATAGTTTGTGAAAGGCAATTTTTTTTTTTACTAAAAACTTCTCTAGCAAGAAGTGTAGGAATGTATTATTCTGATTGAAACTATCGTAGAAGATGCATCTGAGAAATTATGCACATCTTTTAAGTCATGATAGTTATTATGTAGAGTAATGGCTGTATTGTGTTCATTGTCACTAATTAAAGCCACAATAGTCACAGTTCCTCCATATAGAGTTATAGACCTTAGGGCCTCTTTAAAAGGAATCTTGCTTGGTTCGTCAAATATTCTGTGGGACGCAAAGCATTTGCGAAGTGCTGATCCTAACTCTACCATTAAATTTCTTTTCAGCCCTCTCTCTCACTATCTCCTATTGAATTAAAAAGAGACAATGCTTTCCTTATTCAACGAAACTGTTATAAAATATAAAATTATAAATGTGGCTCGTATATTATTTTAATGCAGTCATTGAATGTACTATTTGTTACAAATTATGTTTGCTCTGAAGCTAATATATATGTGTGTTTATTTACAAAAACCCGCATTCGTTCAGAAGGAAAAAAATAGGCTATTCACACGAGGAATTTATGACAGGACTTAGCGTGATGTAATTTGGCCGATATAGGTAATTCAGACAAGTCAAAGTCTTTATTAAACGGTTCCAGTCTTATCTTATGGCCTACATTTATCTCACATCAGCTTTATCACTTCCTATTCCGTAACCTTGTTGCCTTTCTAACATCTGAAAATAAAAGCAATATTGATTGATAAATCCTATTAATAACGTCTTCATTAGACAGCAGTAAGGTTGCTCATTGCATGTCAATGTCCCATTACAACTCTAAAACAAAAACACCTAGATATTAAGTGCAATTAGTTCTCTTTCGGTCTCAGGGGCGGCTGAATAACTGCGACTTTAATGGATTAGCATTCACTTTTTTTATTAATGAGATCTTCCTCAAAGAATATCGGAGAAACCATATTTTACATCGCATCATCAAAAGTAGTATGAAATTTAAATCATAAGTTTTAATGCATAACAGGCATGGCACATTACTCACTCATACTGGCGGGGAACCTCGAGATCACGAGTGTGGGAAACTAACTGCCAATAGCCAACTGCATATTGAGATGATATTTATGCAAAATGATTGGGCGAGAGGCTAACAATATCGATGGGCTTTCAGCTAAAATAGCGCCTACTCTTCAACTTTCAATTATGCACTTCAATTCCTAACTGGAAACACCTTTTTTATCTACCATTGATAAAGTTGATATTTATGAAGGTTGTTATTATATTCATTGCCTACTTCGACTGTATTCACTTGTTCAATACTTGTTCTGAAAGAATTACACACCAATACTCCAGAGTGGACTTAAAAATTGAAGTTCTGCATACTGTTAACAGACACTAGACTCGCTGACCAGATTACTATGCCATTGGAAAAACAATTGTAATACGCTACTCTTCAGCTACAGTGGTCTTTGATCAATATTCCACTCAATTAACAGATTAACTATGAATGTTCGACGGTCTTCTTGTACGAAAAAAAAACAAACGACTGCTTCTGAGGTGTGTAGTCTCCTATTGAAATGCATCATTATAATAGGTAAAGTGCGAAGAAAGAGTAGCATGCTTACAACAGCATGTACGAGTAGATGTACTCTAAACTTAATATCCTATGGGCATTAAGTGTACACAAAATTCAAAAGGGGAATTACGTTGGCAGATTTAATTAGCCCCATTGAACTTTTAATGCGCGGCGGAAACAATGATGTCCAGACATTGAATAAACAAGACCAAGTCTAGGTGTACTAAGTAAAACCCTTAGTCGACCATTTTTAAAGGTTGAAAGCGCACATAATTATGCATCATGTTATACAGCAACATCCCCTTAACACTAATTTCAAATGCAAGAGACATACATAGACAACTTTAAGTATATTTAATAGCAAATATAGACTGCCTTCCAACGCAAAATTAGTAATCTGTCCCCTCATTAATATGTAGTTGTGGCACTGTGAAAACCGAATGAATTACTCTATCACTGAACTACCAAAAGCCAGTGCATTTTATTTTGATTTAAATTAGTGTGCAAGAAATGTGCTTGAAGGTCGGACCTTAAAAGTAATACCATTTGTTTAAAAAATAAAATTTCGGTGCTTGACTTGCAAATTCTTAAAATGTTGCTTACTGGCAGCCTTAGTTAATGTGCCACAACCTTTTTATGCTGTAATTTTACGATATGCAGTCCTGCTAAAGCATATTAAATCACTTCGATCGGCTATTCCTATCCTTTACCATTTTTCTTTTAATCGACTCATCACAACCAGAATTCATCCCAATACTACAGTGACTTGGTATCAACGCATGATGATGTGTTGACGTATATAAATTGAAATGAGTATTTGGGCATATGACCTTTCTTACGCTATATCTAACCATTTATCTATGTAGTAGAGTTTTTAATGTACAAATTTATGATCTAAGAACTACTCCTCCCTAGTAATCTAACTTCATAAAAGATGCTCAAGGCCAAACAGATCTCTTTGACCGATAATCGCGACAGTCATGACTTAAAAAAGGACCAGTTTCAGTCCAAAAGGAATTCCTACTAATGCCAAGCGAATAGGTTTGAGTTACACGGCACATGCCGAATAAAACTATTAATTTGGTGTAATGTAAGCAGTTTGGTCTGTGGTCGACGCCAGAGATTTCTTTATGGTGCAAACCGCGACTGCATTTTCGGTCGTATAAGTCATAGGACCCTACTATGGCGCCGCATGGAAACAAGATGAAAGATTATCTGACCACGAGGGTTAAATGTCCGCTGGTACCTGGATGATGGCTTCCTCATCAACAAGGTCGATTCATGATGACACTTCACTCTCAACACCCTAACCAGAAAAACTAAATTATTAATAAACTCTGGTAGAGCCTATTGAATACAATGGACAAATTTGTTGAGTTTTACAAGGTTTTCATGAAATTTAATTTACTGTATGAATTGGAATCCTTGACCTAACGGGTGTCTTAATAATACATAATTTGCATAAGGGGCAATTTAAATAAACTAATTTATTGAGATAAAAATAGCTTGTTTCGAAGAAAGCTCATCTAATGTAGTACAGTCTACTTTTATTTTGTTTTGGTCTCTATGGATTTTAGACTTATTAATCACCCTAGAATGGCGTGAAATTCAAATGACCTATCGCCTAATTCTGCCTAAGTTAATTGCTAACTTAATCAGCTGTTCTGAGCAGACATCAGACTGCAGAAAGCTCGGAAATAATAAAAATTCCAATTGCCAGTGTTAAATGCAAGATCTTGAAAAAAGAAGCAGCCTGACTTGGAAGATAGTGACATTTTGTTTTTTATGCTGTTTGCACTGGTTAAGAGTGAAATCCAACTAAAACTTTGGTAACAGCAACTGATAAATTCACGGCAAATGGCAGTAATATGGATGCTACCTAGAGACTGCTCTAGACACATTTATCAAGAAATGTTCCACGTCTTTACTTATTAAAAAGGATCTAGTCCTATTCAAATCATATGAAAAGTTCAATCAATTTTTTTCTTGCTATATGGAATCAAATGCCAACGTTGTTTATAATAGTTATAAACACTATATATCAAGCTTGAAAATTGCCTTTTATTGGTGTTTAAGAAAGGACCTGTCTACAGTTAACTTATGATCAGCACATGCTACAAGATGAAATATAGGCTATGTATGTTTAAACATATGGTGGATGTTTTGAGACATCTTTTGAAAACTAATAATGATGACACATAATAGAAAATGTTAATAATTATAAAATGTGGAGTAAGAAAAATTTCAAACCCTTAAATGTCAGAACATCTATAAATGTTACAAACAACATCTAAAACATCCACTATGCACTTTATAACACCATATAACATCTATTTAACATACACCACTGATATCCACACCAATAACATTCCTAACTTTTCACCTTATTGCATATAGTTTGTGCTACAGATTAGTTCCCATGCTGCAGCCTGCATGGCCGGAAGTGACATCATTGATTGAAGTAACTACAGGCTGTAACCTGAAAGCCGAAAAGTATATTGAAATAAATATGGCCCCCTATACAATTTACAAATACATATATGATGTATAGTGGAAATCTTTCTACTAAGTGAAGTTCAAAATAATTGCATTTTAATTCTAATGTTATTATTACACATTTTGATAAGAAAGTAGGTAGTTATGCATTTTACGATATCAATGAACAGTAAGAAAAATAGATAGAGAAATATAGGAAAATCTTAGCTAATTGCAGTACAGAACCCGAATTTCCAGCAGTTGAAAGTAAATCGCTTGCTCGATCATTAGAATGAAATATTCAAAAAATCATCAAACAAGTAGGATGTGGGACAACATGGTCATCATTATCTTTGAACTGTGTCTCTTAGTCAGGTTATTCGATTCACAAGTTTACAATTGTTTGGGATACGCATCATAAACACATTGTAGACTCTTAATTTGTTTGATTTCAGTCTACTGAACAATGGCCTAGTATAACTCCAGGAGATCTGTGCAGATGGGTGGCCGTATTGGATGATTAACAGGGTCTGGAGCTTGGAGGAAGTTGGCAGTTATCTGTCGACTTGTTTCTTTCTTAGCTGACTCACAACTCGAGGAAGCCTACCCTACTTGGGTTATCGATTCAGGTGCAATCGTAGTGGAAAGCTTATGTAACATTGATGTACAAAAACAGACCTAAAATCATCATTATCATTGTGTATCCTGAAAATCCATGAAATGCACCTATATGGCAAAGGTCTACAAGTGCTGACTGTTAATCTTCAAGCCTTAAGATGCATTTAAAAGAAAATACAACCACATGAAGAATATATAAGATGGAAGGGTAATCGAAATGGGAAGGTGGCCACGATATTCAAATGCTGCTGAAGAGTTTATTAGGTTTTCAAACAACTCCAGTATTCGCAAATATATAGCAGACATGAAAGTTTTTGACTACAAAAGAATCGATGCAATCACAAATTTCGCATCGAACAATTGTATATAGCTCTATTTAATGGAAATTTATGAATGTAAATCTTAAAGTGACAACATCATAACCACAGAATTGTATCCTCCTTCCCCCCTCCCAATGAATTCTCTAGCGCGATCTTTAGTAATAGCGTTTGGTGATAGTTCTTTAGCAATTTAATATCAGGGTTAGAGCTTAGTAGGACAACAACTTTCGGCATTTTCGATTTACTATTTCCACGGAGTAGTGCACCCAATTTCAACTTGCAAATTACTAACATCTCCATCTTAAAACAAGTAGCTGTTTTATTTAAGCGTGATCCCCATTAACTCTCGAGAAAATTGCAGATAAAAACACGTCACTACTGGACTCTAAAACAACTTGATCAAATCTTGAGACTTTTATTTCTTTCTCGTTGACGACAGTAAGGAAGCAAATTCCACTTTTGGGATCAAAGATGAAGGAGATGAAGGAAATATAGAGAATTTCACTTTAACTTTTCTCCAAATCTGTGGTATAGGAAAGAACCCGCCTAGAGAAATTGGTAACTCCGAATAAGATGAGGCAGTTATTTTTTTCAGTGGGTGCAAAATCAACGAAAAGGAAAAAGAAAAGATAGAGAAGTGCAACACTTCACACTGACATGAAGCATCAAGAGGAATTTCTTTAAGCCCAATCCTATTAGTTTCCAATTTGCAGTTGGCTAATGGATAGAGAAAAGACGCTTACAATTGCATTTCTCGACGTATTTCGAGCTCGCAAGATGTGTCCCTTTCAGTAAGTGTATTAAAATAGTGAACCAAGAAGAATTGTACGATGGCTTACGACTCAAGCAATCCTCATATAACCCAATTCGCGACATACACAGAGGCACCATTGCACACAACAAACATACGTCACCACTGCACAAAATCCTTTGCGGAAGAAAACGGATGGGCTTTCACTGATAAACAAATGGAAACGCCAAACTTTCAGCAACAGCTTTGGAAACACTTGGTGCTAATCTGTCATTTCAGTTATAAACTAACCAGTAAGGCATGCATGTGTTACAGCATTGATGCTGTATGCAATTTTTAATGGGCTTTTTATATATAGGTAACTACTTTTTTATTAGTTAACTTATTAAAAGCTTCATCAACCCTCTGGTTGCGCACTTCTACTTGAGGAAGGAAATCAGACTGAAGTGGGAGAAAAGCTGGACGTATATTGATTGAAGATTTTAAGGTTAAAATACCGATTTTAAAGTTAATGCTATGCAACCAGATAAGATGCGCACACCAATGAATAAGAAAACGTTTTCAACTTCTACTCAGTTGTCAAATAAAAATGAACTTAGAGATGCCACAAAATATCGACTTCAACAGATCTTCGATATTGCAAATGGAATTTAGCAGACTTTTTCTTCACCTCCTGCAATGCTCTTTTATGAAGTCGTTTTCTGCGCAAAAGTGTTTAATGAAAGTTTACAAATATGACTGCTATAAGAGAAAAAGTACTTTGGTTAGAGCAATGGGCCCCATAGTCTTACGTAGTCATCCGGCATTTTATATCACAGAGGATATCAATAATACGCAGTGCAAGCCCACGTTAGTACCAACATGGGTGGTTGATAAAGAACGTTGGGTGCTGCAAATTTCCATCAGCCTACGTCCTCTACACCTACCTCCTCTTCTCCCGCGAGCAGCCTCCTAAGGGTTCGGCCTGTTATGGCTGCTTGGCTTATTCCCCAACCCATGAGTTTAATCCAGTAATCCAATAGCTTGTTAGAATTGTGTGACAGAGTTAACGTTAGAAAATTAGCTTCAAGATGAAATATACTAAAAACTTTGGTGAATGCCTTAACAGTAGAGTGATACAGATGAAAGAAAAGAATTATAAGGAACAGTGCCCAAAGCCTCGCGCAAACGCTGACCACTTCCAGAAACATACTACATGACTAATGTAAACATGAGGTGTAAAAATCAATTGCTTGAATCTGGAAAGAATGTCCTGACTGCTGAACTACAAGGAATCTTATTTCATTAAATTATGTCGGATGAGGAATTCTGCATAAAAAACCAGTCAGTGAGATCTCAGATGACAGAATTGATTTCAAGATGCCATTGGACGGCCAACAAGGTCACTCAAAGTATCTTACAGTATTTGGACTTCTAATGCACCGCCTTTCAAACATACAAAAGTTGCATACATATTTTAAAATCTCAAACAATAATCACTATAACCTTAAAAAAACTGTTTAATAATTACAAAAATTCCGATAATACACCACGTACGTTAATTTCTTTCTTGTAATCACTGACGACTTTTACATAATCATATTTGTCATTTTAAAAAGTTTGATAAAACAAAAACTGTCGGGTAGCAACTTTGAAGTTTCATCTGTTCAGTGATATACCCTAGAGTGCTAATACTAAAAGGGATGGTGAATTATTAATGAATGTTTTCTCCATTCTGTAGTTCTGGTAAAAATTTCTAGGATTCACTTTTGAACATAATAAATTCTTAACGACATTTCTACTAGTCTTTGCCGAGCAATTCTTTGTATCAGTATTAAATCAACTTTGAATTTCTCTTGAATTGAAAATTCAAATAACAATATCGGGAACTGGTTATATCCTACTAACAACTCCTCTTATGCCTCAAATCACCTAATGAATTGAACGGTAAGTATCTAAATAAGGTATAAATAATGTATTTATGACAGCAGAACAACATTTTACAGACGATAATAAAGATTGTAAAAGTAAGATAACTTTATATCATTACCATCTTATTTCTTCCGTGGATAATCTACATAGTCTTAAAAGGCCTTATATCAAAATATAGCATGTAGAGGAATCATGCAAATATGACATAATATACTCCTCCTCTACGCATGTTCAGTAACATGTAATGGCATTATCACTGCGTCACTGTTGGAAAGCCATTGACAAATGATCAAAGTAATGTTTGCTGGCCGGTTACCAACTTTCTACTTCAAACATTTGCTGTCATATTCAGAAAACTGTCATCATTCAACCCTTAGCACGACATACAGTATATTGAAACAAATAAAGCAGTTTACTTTATAGCAAAATAAACATATATTTTGAAGTAAAATTCAGATATTGAATAATAACTGAATAGACAAGTGTCTGCACTAAAATGCTTGACCACAAAATGACGTAGTTTACCACTTTGTTACCAACGTGCACAAATGAAGTTATATTGATAATTTTACTAACTAAAACACTGCATCCATATTGCACTATATTATATATAAAAGTGCTAAACTTAATATTCCCGAGACAGGCATTCCTTTGAGAATTTCAGGGCTTTTTACAAATGAATATCATAATAGTGTTTCACTTAACAAATGCACTGGATCTTTTCTCATATTCTTTTAGGCTAAATAATTGCGGTCGATGTTGTGGGTTTCAAAAGAAAACGTGGTAATTCGTATGATTTTTTTGTTTGTGTGTGTGTGCCTTACTTGAGCAACTACTTACTACTACAAAAATGTCACATACTCTGCATTTCAGTGAATTAGAAAAACTCTGAAACTGCATTATGCGACGGGTGCATTTGTAAATGAATTATTCATGAAGACCACAGGCGGAAATGCATCTAGCACTTTAATCCAATTCTACAGGTTTCAAGCTAAGAAATGTAGATAAATAAATTAACCGAAAATGCACCAACATGCTGAAAACCACAGTAATAGACACCTTTCAAAATTGAATGATGACCATTTTGTAGCATTTCTGCATCATCATACCCCTATCCCGCCTGTGGCAGGTTCGGTTCTGCAGGTTCTAGCCTTTCACTCCCGCCTATCTCTCACTAGGTCCCCTTACACCACACACCCTAACATATCCTTACAGACAACCTGCCCCCACGTCCGCTTCGGTCTCCCCCTGCTCCGGGTGCTTCCAACCTTCTGCTTTCCTGTAAGGGTCCCCACATTCCACGTCTCTACTCGAAGAGTAGCCCCTTCTCTACATGAGATTGCTCTGGCTTATGGTTCCCCAGGCAGGCATCTGGAATCTGCAGAAATATTGGCCGGGTTGTCTTTGGGAGGATGCCGGCCTACTCCACAGAAGACACTCGATGCATTATCGGCCACGGGAGCCGAGGTCTGCACCATCCGTGATATTGCGAACGCATGATAACGACGGCGTGAGGCCCGCTCGCTCACCCCTGATGGCCGCCGGCACTAGGGTTTAATCCCAGAAACCCCTGCACCGACTGAAGATTTGTGAATTTTGCATAATATGTGTGCAAATTTTGAAGAGAGCCATGATCCCCGAGTACCAGGACCACTAGGCATCCGGAGCTGATCATGTCATCCCGAAAGTACCCCAGGTGCGAAAACAACCCCTCCAGCCGATTGATCAGACCGGGTATCTATTTGACCGCCCGTTTTCCACTTGAGGACGTGGCCAAAGTGGCGTGTTGGGGACTTAGGGTCGCAATACTACCCCTCGATGTGTCGTAGCTGTCTCGTCAGCACGGGGCGGCCCAGAGACGTCGCAAAGGATGTGCCCCCTTGACCACAGGGATCCGCTTTCCTTAGGGATTCGGGTCTCCACGCACGGCAAACACGTGGGACAGACACGGCAAACAGTCACCTCACCGAAGAACCTACATCGATAAGATCGGCCTTTCCTGGGTCTGCCCCGTTTAGTCTCCTGCACACTCGAGTGCAGCTTGATTTGGGAAGAATGCGAGAATTTAAATGTGTCCACAAGCCACCAACATAACTGCAGTGCAAAGCCTCTCTCACCGTCTGACCAAGCGCTGTCTCTACCAGTGTTAAGGTCCTCCTTAACCACAAGGAATGCAGATCAAACCGAGAGCCGTTGCCCGGTGTGAACCCATCGTAGAGGTGGGCGCTTGGACTTTGTAACAGACTCCCGTGGTTTTCACAATCACAGACACTCGGGAGGATGGCCGACCACTCAAGAAATCGATGAAGCGGGCCAACACGAGTCATAGTTTCTGCATTGGTAAATATTATTCTCTTGATCATGCGTAGAATAAAATCAGTTTTTATTAAGTATGAACCATTGCAGTGATAACAGTAAGAGCTTTTGCATATTTCACACCAGTTCTCCCTTGACATACGAAACACAAAAGAGCATATAAATTTTCCACCTGTAGTGAGATCAGTAGTTACCTTTGTAAGTAAAAGGCCCTTTGGACGAAAATTTACAACACCGAGGTAGTACAGTAAAACTAATTTCCTTGGACATTCCTTATCCTCTCTTTATCCAACTGGTAGTAAAAGGAACTTTAGCCAATTTATAGGTCTTTTTCATTTTATAACGTTTCAGCAGGCTGACCTTTAATTTCATCGGACTTAGGAGATTGGACGTCGTATTGATTAATATTTTCAGGGAATTAAGAGTTCTGTGTAAAGAAGTTTAATCCTCGAATTACAATTAACAAGATGTACTAAAGAAAGTCGAGGAATGAGAAGAAATGCCATGAGATAACATTGTGGGCTTGTGCAGATATTTGAAAGTACTCTCAGGGACCATTCTGAAGTGGCGAATTGGTCATTTAAATCCAGAAATACAGTCCTAGTCAGAAATTAGTAATCGAATGAATTGAAAATATCAAAAAAATATATCATCCTTTAAAAAATAGTCAATTTTATGACATCATATATATAATCTAAAGATATCTCTTCCAAGAAATAAAGGGGGAGCGGCGAGTTGCGTTGGACACACCAGTTCTCGTCTGATCACTGAAGTTAAGCAACGCAAGCCCAGTTAGTACTGACATGGGTGGTCGCTCGGGAAAGCTGGGTACTGCTAATACCCAATAATCGTCGCATTAGTGTAGTGTCTGTGGAGTATATGCATTAGAACTATACAGTGCACGGGTCTCTAATGACCTCGTAGTTGACGGGACCTTAAACTCCAACTAACAAACAAACCAAGAAATAAATGAAACAGATATGAAAAATAAGTTCAATGGCAATAAAGCTATCGTTTACGGATCCGTAAAATTGAATTCACTTTTGCAGTGCTCGAAATGCATCCGATTCTTTCATAAAAATTCATTCACTAACGAGTGTCTTGCAAAAATGCAGCAGCAAGAACGAACCTGAAACAGGATTTCATGGCGAATCTATCGCTGGGTGGAATGGACATAAGCAGTCCTATCAAAATACTAAACTAAACTGATATTCAAAGCCTTTGCTGAATTTTGCAACTATTTTTCGAAGTATTAAACTTAGACTGCTCCATTTCTTTACAACCAGGCCTGTTTACAATTACGCACTACTAACCTGTTTCCCGCCTATAGGGTCGGGACATGGGCGGTCTATTGGACAGTAGGGAGCGGCTTATTGCGTTGGACACACCAGCTTTCGTCAGATCATTGAAGTTAAGCAAAACAAATCTAGCTAGTACTAACATCGGTGGCCGCTTGAGACCCCCTGGCACTGTTAATACCCAAAAAACGTCGCATCAGCGTAGTGTCTGTGCAGTATCTGCATTAGACCTATGCAGTGGATGGGGCTGTAATGACCTTTGTAGTCGAAGGACCCTAAAACACCAACAAAACAAACAAAATTTTGGACAGTATTTTCACGCAGCTGTCGCAGGCTAATTAGCTAGTTGACAATTTTAGTTGTCAAAGAATTTTTGCATAAAATTGCGAATGGGGCAAGGTTAGTATTCATCAGCAAATCTTTGGACACAACTGAGGTCATAGTCAAATTATTTACCGGCTGATCCAATAACCTTTAATAGTACTTCTGATGGAGTACGCTTACATTAAAAATCGTTAATGACGTGTGTGTGAGGATGTACCAGTAGTTAAAAACATTAATTAAATTTAGTCTGAAAATACCACACCATTGAAATTGAAATACATTTCAAATATTTTTCCTTGTTGTCAGTGAAAGTTTGATAAAATACATATTGATTGTAAGAAGCATAGGAAAATAGTACTCATTTACAGTTTTATAGGCAATTTATTGAAAAAAAGCGTTGTATGAACAAGACGGAAGCATAAAAAAATGAAATGTAAAAATGCGAGAATTAGATTTCTCTTGCATATAAGGGTCTTGTCAAATATAAGAAATAAAAGTGTTCAAGACGAGCTTATTGAAAGACGACATATGAAAAAGAAATTCAACCAAAACTGAGATCCCAACTTGGTGCAAAAAATGGAAACTTTGGAAATAAGTAAATATCCAAGAATAGTAAGTAGATGAACAACATGATATTTCAGAGAAACATCTATGTAATCAAATTTTCACTACTGAGATGGCTGTCATGAATTTCCAGCATAGTAATACGTCTCCCACTTAGTGAAATTTTAAACACAATTCCAGTGGCTATAATAGAAGAGATTCTGCATTGAATTCGCCAACATTGGTTCATGATAGTGAGCTAGAGGGGCACTCACTCTATAAAATATATTACACCACAAAGTACAACACGATGTGCTTGAAGCGTCACCATTTGATACACACATATTTTAAATAAAATGTCCCACATTTCATGGCTTATAAACTGTTGGTTCGATTGATTTACGTTGAAAAACGAGATAAACTCTAGAAAAAAAAATGGCTAGACATGGTGACTTCATCAAATTATCAGACCGAAGTTAACATAAGTAAAATTCTGCAAATTCCATGCATTTGGTCTTAAGTTCTGACCGCTATAGTACCAGATTCAAAAAAAGATGTCACTACTTCGTTCATCAACGCAAAGCCACTTCCTGAAAAGCGACCAACAACGTTTTCGAAGAAAAGCTAAATGCTATGTAATCAATTCATTGCATTAGTTTTTGTTGCATCTTAGTCCTGATTCAGACGACAGCAAAGAATAATGAAAACGTCAAAATGACTATTATGTCGCATTATGGTAGAACAGTCTGCATAGTTTTTACTCGGTTGTCTAGTAAACAATTTAAAAAAAAACTAAATGTAAAGTTAATATGGCTGCTGAAAGATTTCATCTTCGATCAAATTGTCCAACAGAAAGTTCTGAGGGCGAAGAAATGACTCACGTGCTTGATTCCTACATTATGACTGTAGATTCAATCCAGACAGAAACCTCTTTCAGGCAAGAGGGGAAGTTCCGAGTTTGTCAACTGGTTGTTGTTTGTTTGTTGGTGTTTTAGGGCCCTTCAACTACAAGGTTATTAGATCTCCGTCCACAATATAGTTCTTATGCAGAGACTGCACAGACACTACACTAATGCGACGATTTTTGGGTATTAGCAGTACCCAGTTTTTCCAAGCGGCCACCCATGTCAGTACTAGCTGGGGTTGCGCTGCTTAACTTCAGTGATCAGACGAGAACTGGTGTGTCCAATGCAATTCGCCGCTTCCTTGTCAACTGGTGGAGAAGCTAGAAGCTAGTCTCTTGATGCTGGGACAAATCGGTACCCATGAACGCGATAACGCCATGCGAAAGTGTTGAAATCATACAACAGCCTTTCGCCATTTCAACTTTTGAAATGCCCAAACATTACAAAACGTCTAACAGATTAACCCTTTGAGTAATACATACTGCATGGAGAGAAAAGTCTGCAATTCAGAAATGTCTAGACAGCATTCATAGCCCAGTAAACCAGGAAATTGCTTGCATGATAATTAAGCTCTATTGAAGAAGTAGTTAACCATAAGACAACCATGTATTACCGTCGCATCAAACAGGAGGACAGTACAAGAATTTTTGAGAAACGATGCTGCAAACGCAATTTATTATCAAAACAAGACGATGCTATCTATAGATTCAAATTAAAATACGCCTTCGTCTAAACACCTTAACAGAGCACATCCTTTTCGCAATACCTTGAAATTCTTTTACAGTACGTGACAAGCAGTGTGAAATTGCTTCATAAGTATCGGCACCTCGCCACCAAGAAATACCCGAAAAATAATAGAATTAATTTAATATTTACGCGCAGAACTTAACAGAGCTTTTCTGCAGCCGGTTGTCGACCAAAGCTGCAACCCCTACTCTTATTTGTCGTCGTTGGTGGCACTCCACCGACGCCATGAGGCGAGCTCCTACATCTGGGAATTTTGCCTCATCTAAATAGATAGGGTTCTTTTACATGCAAATGCCATCGCACACCGCAAGGGACCTCGATTTTACTTCTCATCCGAAGGAAGAAGCACTCGGGGTGTCGCTCTCTCGCCCGAAAGACGTCAAACCACGTCGATTCAGTATCGAACCTGGAACTACTGGCGCAGTAAATCGAGCAAGCTACCTCTGCGCCACCGACGCGGGTTTTCATCAAGTGCAGAAAAAGAAATGTGAAAATTAGATAAAAAAACCTTAAAATTCCAGGAAATGTGAAGTTATGGGAAAGGTAACGAGATAGTGGAAACAGGTTCTACAATAATGTGATATCGCTAATTTAATATTTACGATATTAAACGATCCTAGGAGCGGCGAATTGGGTTGGACACACCAGTTCTCGTCTGATCACTGAAGTTAAGCAGTGCAACCCCAGCTAGTACTGACATCATGGGTGGCCGCTTGGGAAAACTGGGTACTGCTAACACCCAAAAATCGCCCCATTAGTGTGGTGTGTGTGTGTGCAGTCTCTGCATAAGAACTATGCTGTGGACGGGGCTCTAATTACCTTCATGGTTGAAGGGCCCTAAAACCACCAACAAACAACAATAATTAAACGATCCTAGAAGGCAACCAATCAAGATGTTGACATTTGTGATGGAATCTTACTATCAGTGACGAGGAACCTTGATCACATGAACTTCAGTAATTTGACCAAACTATAAGAATTTTTATAATGCCTATGACTTTTTAAAGTACCAGTAAAGCGATGACTAAACCACTTGATCGGGGGCTTTCGTTTCTTGTTTATTACAGAATTCAGAAAAGAGATTGTAAATATTTTTGACTTAAGCTGTTGGTGGTTCTGTGAAAGAAATTGTATAACAGGAGTACTATATTCTGGGTCTTCCAATAAGAACCCTTTACAGTAGTAAAAGATGTGCAAAATGTCAGTTCTTAGACGAGACTAGGGTGACCAACGGCAAAAAACGAAGATAAGTAAATAGTTACGTTTTATGACTATGAGATATGTTCCGATTCCCCTATATGTATCAACAATCCTCGTGAAGCACAAAATCAATATTTATAATCGAAAATTTGAATAGCCAACATGGGATAGGCAAGGAATTTGCAAAAACTCAAGACAATTTTTGAGATAAACTAAGACTTCGCATACCATAAAAATTTTTTCTTCTGTAAAGAGAGCTAAGCCGACATTTTAATTAGTGCTGAAAGAAATTAATTAAAATACTTTTTTGTGTGTGTCGCCAAGATAAAAACATGCATGCCAAGCGTTATAAAATAATAGTATAGTGTTTCGTGGTCGCAATAAAGTTTTACAAAGGTCGAAAAGTTATGCACCGAACTAAAACTACAAAGATGTTAAATTTAGTATGATGACAACTATTTACGGGGATGCAGTTACTCAACATTTCATTGATAGATAATCGATGAATAAGATCTCCAGTGGAATTTGTGTCGCATGTGCTCTTTGAAAAAACAACAACAAATGAACATTATTTATGTGAAAATGGGGCTTGTTTTGAGGTAGAGTAAGTCATTTCAATTTCATTACTAGTCAACAAAGTTTCAATTAGCTGCAATTCAGTGCCTTTTTAGAATAATTCAAAGGTAAACGAGGTTTTATGCATCAATAAGGTGTTGGAATTGGAAACAACTGTCACAAGAAGCAGTTGAATTTCGTCTAACAAAATCAGGTTGGCAGTACATGAGGGAATAAATATTTACGAAGACTATTGTAAAAGTTGTCTGCAGTAAGAAATGTATCAGTACTACGTCAACAAGTTGGAATTAAAGTAATAAATTAGATAATTAAAGAATGTATTCCGTCACTGACTGCACATCTAATTTGAAACGACGATAACAACAACTGCAGCAAAAGGTGAATAAAGAAGGTAAATCCTGATTACCTTACTGTTTCACGCTGACAAAACACGTATCAGGAAAAAATGAAATATTTTTACTGTCTTTAATGATAAAATGAACAAAAATAAATGGCACAGCTAGTAATCAACTATTTACATGCAATATGCTCGCCTTAACCCAATAGTGATGTTGCCTTTTGTGTGTGTGTTTCGTTAACGAATGCCATACAATACTTGATAGAAATTGTGAACTCTCAACAATCCAGTTACTTTAGACATCGTCACACAAAAAAACTCTCAGAAACAATGAATAATTTAAGCAGCTTATGTAAATACATTCTCTCTACTTTATAAAACGTATGCAAACATCCGAAAAGTAGCTTTTAAATCGCTTTCAAATAACGAACTTTTAAAAAAAAAGTCACCCGCTATCTAAGAACACAGTAAAACATCACCTTTCTTTATCTTCTCTATAATCTTCATGATCGGTTTAAAACTCTGGCTTCCTTTATGATTTTTTAAATTCCCATTTGATCCTTTATAGTTCCTAATAAAACAAAGCTAACGTCGGCGTCGACCTACTAGTTTGGTGAACTTTACAAAAATGAACAGTACGAAAGAAAGAGTCTACATCATCGAATCAGAATTTTGTGAATAGCTACGAATTTTAGTAGGCCTACATATACGTGAAGTTGTAATTCTTATTTAAAAAATTACCTATAGGAAAGACTACTTATTAAAGGTAAAATTTCAGCAGGTTGACTGTAAAATGATTAAAGATAACCCAAGAATGCATTCCAAAGAGATGTTATGCTCTTCTCTTTTAGCGCAACCATGAGATGCTCTTTTTTTTCCTCCAATAAAATTTGTAACCTAGCAGTGTTGCAAGTATTACACCATGATATTCATTATAAAACACTGCAGTCTATAACAATGAAGTTTCACTTATAAGCCATTCACCAAACTAAAATAATGCAGCAATCTGAAACTAGATTTTACATCCAACAAGACGAAATTAGAAACTGGTGCCTAGAGGGCGGTCATCACTTAATCGAAAATAGCCATTGTATTCTCAAGTATAATAGTTGCCCCGTTTGGTCTATTTTGAAATAAAATTACATGTTATGAAGAGGTGGATGGGTGAAATACAAAATGTAATCTAATCCAATAAATGTTTAAATTGTCAAATTCTGATTATACCCTATCTGAGTTGTTCCGAGATTTTGGATGGGAAGATCACATTGCTCCTTCCACCCACCATCAAGACTTTCACTTTTTTAAGTAACTGAATTTGTTTGTTGGTGTTTTAGGGCCTGTCAACTACAAGGTCATTAGAGCCCCGTCCACAGTGTAGTTCTGATACAGAAACTGCACAGACACTACACTAATGCGACGATTTTTGGATACTAGCGGTACCCAGTTTTCCCAAGCGGCCACCCATGTCAGTACTAGCTGGGGTTGCGTTGCTTAACTTCAGTGATCAGACAAGAACTGGTGTGTCCAACGCAATTCGCCGCTCACAAGTAACTGAAGGTACACACTGCCTTATCCAGAGGTTCACCTCTGGCCGAGGTTGGCGAAGTTTGCAGTTGTACATTACTTATTTAACAAGGATCTGTCAACTCTGAAGACCATTATCCTTCCATGGTTCCCAAACATATAACCTACTTCTATAGATAAATTTGTCGCAAGGGGACAACCTTCTCGCTAGGGTATATATTTGAGGTTCACTTCCCACTCATCTTTGTCAGAATCAAACTTGGAAGCTCAACCTATAACCGTCTAGTCGGTTAGGTACAAACTTGATATGAACTCATCTGCTTCAATGTAGGTCTCATGATGTTTATGGCAGTACCCTACCGGATTTAATCAATCCAGTGTTAAGTTCATAGTAATACACTACAGTATACGGATTGTGAAGTGGGAGTACATATTGAATTAACATTTATCAATGTTTAATTAGGCATGCAAAAGCGCTTCCAATGTTAATGGTTGAATCAGAAAGAGTATTATCATGACTTAAATATCAAAAGTTGAAGGGAAAGCGCTTCAACTTAGAAATGTTATCGTTTTCTTAAAGGAAATATCTGCAGTACTAGAAAAAAATGGCTTTTGTATATCCCCCGAGTCGCCCTAAATTCCCGATAGGTTTACAACGCACTGTTGTCGATTAAGCATTTACTCGCCATCTATACTCTAATGGCACTCTTGAATTTAATACTTCAATTGATAAGTAGCTACATCTTAACAGCTGATAGTCTACATTCATTCCCCAAACGTATGATGCGGTATACTTTTGTAACGTAGAGAGATTACGGGGGTACAGCGGTAACAGTCTTCGGGTCGCATGGTTGACGACTAAATTTTTCTGGTCTACATAACAATATTACAAATGAAACTTCGACTGCATTTAAAATGAAGTGAAAATCCTACTTTTCCAACTGCCATTCATAGACTCCTTCAGAAAAAGAATCATCTTTGCATATATTACTTGTATAAATGTAGATCTAGGTCCTCTTTAAGTTGGCTTTTACAAGCACCAAATGCACTTTTTTACACACAGTTCCTATCGGAAACGTGAAATCTAAAATGTAAATGATGATTACCAAGTTACATCTTTATGCAGAAATCCTTATAAAAATAAAAAAAAAGAAAGTCGAACGGTTCTTCAAAAGTAATATGCTCAAAAATCTCAAAAAATGGAGAGCGACATGTAGAAAGAGATTTTCACAGGCAAACCATCGGCTCAACATTTACAGGTTGAAATATTAAACCAAGCGATGCTGCTCATTGAAGTTATATGACAATCTCATAGTTCAATGCCTCTTAAGAGCAGTAAAATAGTTCGGAAATGAGGAGAGAGATCAAAAAGCATTATCTAAAGCGCCCCAAAATGCATCTATTTCGAAAACATGCTGTCCTCACACACGTAACATAGCTAGGTGAACATGATTATGCATTGTAACGCATGAAAACAGTAGCGTGACAAAAGGATAAATTTTTATGGAGGTCTGTGGTTTTTATACAGTGAAAAGAGGAGGAAGTCAGGACGAGGGTACTACGCCTCGCCCCACAGAAAAGATGTGAACCTAAGAGATCAGTGCAGTGTGACGGGACTTATGGAGCCTAAATACCTGCCTGACGTTCAAAAAAGTACCCGTAATAAATACAAACATCATAGGCCTATTGAAACTAAAATACTTCAATCGCCGAATCATAGCCCTGACCTCTCCAATGTACCTTGCGATATTACCGGAGGAAGTCACAAAACTGACTACACCTAATTGTTTAATGACAGCTGACGCAGTTCAGATAATGTATCAGCTAAAACGAATGGTTACATATTAACTTACTTAGTGTGGCATATGGCCATGACCGATACCAGAAGTTTGCAGACCAGTGTAGGACTTTTTTCGCGTAGAGAACGGGGGTGGCAAATTCGTTTGGGACAGAAGCATCTCCATCAACGCTTCTTCCCATCTGACAGAAGGTTCCATTGTATTTTCTTTCTGGCCGGAAAGAGAATATTCGTCATGGCCAGAATCACACCTGATAATTATGTCAACTGAGCCACTACGGCAGGACACAAAATAATAATTTTATACAAACTACTTGCTGTGTGCTCTTCATATCTATTTTTTATCCCTCTTTGCTCAACCGTCACTATTCTGATCAACCTGTAACTTTGTGTTGCATGAACATCATCACTGTCAACTATGTAAGGAACGCTGCACTGTGATTCTTAATTGAAAGCAGGTACTTAATTTATTTTTGGGCCATACAAGACCCTGAACATTCCAAACGATCTTCTGCTATATAAGCAGAGAGACCTAGTTAAAAAATATAGTAATTGCTTTTATCACTGGAAAAGTCTATGGATTATTAAACGATACGCCATAAGGCAAGTGTCTAAGACTAAGAAAAGAAGTGCTTGGTAAGAAATATGTCAATAATTTATGGTCAAGACATCCAGTCAGAAAAAAACGTGATATTGGATGAATTTAAGGACAGAGTCAGTAGCCATTCCTATCAAATAAAACTAAGAAACGATTGTTCTGAGATCATCTTAGAAACAAAAGAAAGCAAACCAAAGTGTCGCTAAAGTTGCCTATGTGACATTTGATGACGGCTCAAATCATGAAGCGAAGTAAAGAAGAACCATAAACGACAGACAAGAAGACATTCCACCAGAGAAATAACTTTATTAGGTTTGATATTAAAGAGGGAATTTCGTAACATTACACATATATGAAAAACTCGTTTCATTTATTGTTTTTGATTTCGTTTTTCCCCCTGACGTTAAGACTAAACCTAATTTCAAGCCAGATTTTTCAACCAGACGCGACCGGCCGAAGTAGTGACATTTTGAAATGACAAGTCGAAAATAACATCAAAAGACCTGTCTCTACTTGAATATAAAAACGCTTTTGATGGAACTGCCCTACCATTTTTATAACTTTCCAGAGACTTCAAATAAAAAAGCAAACGCTTTTGTATACTCTATAATATCTAAAACGAGTCATTACGGACATGCAGAAATCTATACTCATAAAATGTACAACATTTTAGATTTGTAAATGGTGAAATGATGTTCCTCAAATGAAGTCTAATCGATAATTTAACGTTGGTGGCAGGGCATTTACAATGGATAACGGCTCAGCTCAATGTATCCATATTGATGGTGCAATTATTTGGCACAGGGGCATAATCTGTTTTAGTACTGTCCTACATGTGAGTCATTTTGTACTATGCACAACGTCCTAGCTGTTGACTCGACCCAAGAAGCTAGATTCTGGGTGACGTTTTCAGATTTCTTTCCTTCAAGAAATCAAGATGCTACGTTTGGAAAAAGGCCGGAGAAAAGTCAAAAATTATCCACAGTCATCAAAAAAAGGGCAGCCAAGAGTTATTCTTAGAATTATTTCTATAAATATAATATTGCATTGCAAAAATACCGCTTTATTTTATTCTTAATAATGCCATGAATTACTTTATAAATGACGGCCAGTTGACTCTTGAACGATGGCCACTAACTGGCAGTGTCCCCATGCGCCAGTCCATCATTCTTTGGATATGTGGTTGTCATCTAAGTGAATATGGCTCTTGCAGCTAGTTGGTAGGGCATAGCCACATAGTTGCAAAGCTAATATTAAAAACCATTTCTAAAACACCCACATGTGAATAAAATTTACTCGCTTCTCATTCCAATCGGCACTACTGCAGGACATTAAAGTTCAGTTGAGCTTATCATGAAACGAAAGTCAGCTACAGATGTAACAATTTCATTATAATAAAAATAAGTACTTCATATCTAAGATATAAAAAAAGCTTCGAAATGCTACTAAAGATAAGCTAATGATATAGCGCGGACGTGATGCGACTTGAACATCAAATATACCAAAAATATTTCAAGTTCTATTGGATTGTTGTGATGATGTTGTCAATTTTGTAGCTATGCTAAAAATGAACAAAACAAGTGTTATCACTTGCTCTAATGTGTAGTTGTTTTATAATGTGATTTAATAATAAAATTAGAGCTTTAGAGCAAGGGAGTAGTCCTAATGGTACTATCAAAAATGAAGTACTTCTCAACTTAACAATCATTATCTCTAATTTCAGGTATACCTAACTCATTTGCATGGTTATGATCTTCCACTTTGAGTGCCACATTGTTTTCAGCCTACTCTGGAAGAATTATTATGCCCTTTAGGTTGCTTAACTCAAACGAGTAAAATTTCAATGCAGATTTTGTTTTCATATTCTGGACAATGTAAACTGCTATCTGTTAGTACCTTTGAATGCAACTTTCCAACTAGGAAATATACAGTGCAGGAAATGGCCCACTGGTACTTCATAATGCATAATTAATCTCGGAGATCATTTTACACCAAAACGGTCCTTCATTTGAATACCAAGTCTATTATTCATATCACTGGCAACATATGACAGTTGATAAAATGTATACTATCATGTATGTATCAACTTTCAACTTAGATTTTATCAATTAGATTGGAATTTTGAATACTTCTATGATATGATTTGGAAGGTCGGGCTTGTTCGGATATAGTTAATGGACATGGAAAGATTGTTTATTAATTAAAAAAATGCAACTCCTAACCCTTTTGACGTCTATGGCAGGGTCGGGTGCCCATGTTGTCTTTCTGAACGGACACGAGGAACCCAATAATACAAAATTCATCGTCGGTCTACTTGTTGCAATAAAATGAAAAGGGGCAGAAATCACATAGATCCCATACTATATATCTTTCCTGAAGATGCAGAATGATGCTGAGAATTATCTTTTATGATGATGACGAAGGCAATGCCAGTTTATCACTTTTTCGAAATTTTAATTCAATATCGAAAAATATAATACTAACAAACTACTAATTTGGACTGTGGTTCTTCAAAAAAAATCCTCATCGCTTGTTGATAGGAGTGCATAAGTTTGCGAATCAAGGCTAGTTGTTAACTCTTTCCTTATTCTATGTGGTGCTGCTTCAAATAATCAAAGTGGTCTTAAATGATCATTGTTCCTTGCATTGAAAATCAAGATTCATTAATAGCTAATGTGCAAGGTCTGCAGCCACTGACAGTACTTATAAGCCTGTAAAAGTGCAATATAATACATTTCATCAAATTCTTTACGCGAAGATTCGTTTCAAATGTATTTTTTTTATATTATATGACGATGCCAAATTTCCCATAAGTTTGATATTCAACGTGAGTAGAGTATATAAAATTGCAGAAGGAAGACGTAAACTAGGCAGTGAAAACTATTGTTAATAACTTATATAATCACAAAGTATTTTTCATAGGAATTGTTAAAATTGGCATTTGAAATTGGTTTTAGTGTTATAGTGGCTCTTTTTGAAATTCAGAGAAATGTGAAAGAACACGAGCATGATGACGACTTTTTACGAATTCTCCATTTCAATGATTCATGATTCAGTCAGTAGTTTTGAACCTTTTTCTTTCTTCTACTGGAATTCCTTTACAAGCTTTCAAAGTGAATCAGTTATTAAGGTAAATTCAAATAAATGTCTATTCAATGACGTGGCTTCTTTGCAAAAGTACCACTGCCCATTTCATTACAATGCATGATCAAAATAACAAATACCAATGATGCTAAACTCTAGTAGCTCATTCATCCACATTTCCACTTTGGTATAAAATGATATAAATCATGTATTCCAATGTCTCCGGTTGACAAATATTTGTTTGAAAATATATAACATTTGAACAATTCTTTCAAAAATACCATTTTGTGCACTTCAAATTCGACACAATGGCTGGACTCCAAAGTTTCAAAATGCAATGATGGGCTTCATATTGCACCAGTGCACTTGAGTGAGTTCAATAACAGGGCGATGACATTGATAATAAAATACAGTGACGCGTTGACATTAGTATGCTTTAATATACATCAGTGAGGCAAAATCCGTCTGAAATACTCCACTAGAGCAATATTTTAGCAAATGAATCATATATATTATAGCAATCAATACTAATCTAATGAAATGGGATGAACTACTGCAGTTATTTATAATTGTGTCTGCAACTATTATTACAATACGTAAATATACAAAGTGATACTAAATTCACGACGAAAAACTAATTTACTCTCTGAAAACTAGATAGTTTGAAGGGATGCGAATATGCCACGAATGGAGCTTTCCCAGGAAATAACCAGTAACAGCAGAGGGGTCAGTAAATACTTCATTGTGTTATTGGAGAGCAGGAGCAATGAAATACTAATTTCAGTAGAAGAGACATGTGCCATGTCAACTGTCATCTACCATATCAACTACCATACTCGGTTGAACGAGTTGAGAGTTTTATTTAGTTACAACGACAGCCACATTATAATTGAGTGGTATCAACGTTTCTACCATTTCCGTAGTTTTGAATGAAAATATCGCGAATCAACTGCTTTCGTGGATTCATCACATATAATAACATATTACAGCACTGAAATACAAGCCTCAATTCAGAGGTTGGGGGATTTTACATGTCATTTAAATTAGTTGCGGGCCAGTGCTCAAAATGGGAAGGCAAATGGTATTCACCAGACTTTACAAGTGTCCTAACAATGAAATAATACTGTACTTCATAAATTATAAGCAACTCCTAACCCTTTTCCCGCCTATGGCAGGGTCGGGTACCCATTTGTCCCTCTGAATGGACACAAGGTGATATATTGGTCATAGCTTTTTCTGCAGCCGGTTGCCGACCACAGCTGCACCCCTACGCTTATTTATCGTCGGTCTGGTGTTCGTTGGGGAATGCTACCGACGCCAGGGGGCGAGCTCCTACACCTGGAAATGTTGCCTCGTCTACCCGTTGCGTAGTAGAGAGGGTTCTTTTACGTGCAAGTGCCATCGTACACCCACACGGGACCTCGGTTTTACTTCTCATCCGAAAGAAGGCGCGAGTGTGGGGTTTCTCTCTAAACTGTACTTCATAAATTAAGAACTGAAATTTGTGAGGAGCAGTTTTCCATCTCAAGTGAAGGTTGTGGAAACTGCATTGCATCCGGCATTGCAAACGGCTCCTTATCAATTGGTATAAAGAAACTGCTTTTAACAACCTGGTTAGATGGATTTCATTTAAAGTGATCATATCAACTCATGAAACTTTCAAAACCTGGAAGACATCATGTTTGGCATTCCGAGCATTCACATCAAAAGGAAAATTGAAAAAAAAAAATGAAGTAAAAATCCTTCTTATTTAACGAGTGAAAATATAGAAAGAGACTATTTGTTCAATTTTGCACTATCTGATCTATCGGTCAATATGATCTCAAAATAGAGTAAAAAATTCTGTAAAAAAAATAACGCAGGAAATGTTTCAAGGTAATAAAAAACTGACGTCCTATAATCAATAAAAGCTCAAATGCATTTCGAGTTATGTAAGACTACATTGCAAAGAAATTTCAGTCTTTTATCTGAAAAACCTGAAAACATTATACTGCAGGTAGAGGGAAAAGTAAGAATATAGATTTTTACTGTCTAAAAATGTAATATGTTTTTACAGAAAATGTACTTTTAAATGGTAATGGATTGAGTTAAAACTGCTTCCAGTATTGCCTACCTGTAGAGTAGCTTCCAACGACACATAATGCCACGTTTTACATTCCCAATCCAGAATTTCGTTTCATGAAAACCTAACATTATCAACAACATGCTTTTGTGAGATTCAGGGGGTGCTTTATTATTTTATCATGTGACATTTTAAAGAGGAGAACTCTTATTTGTCATAACACGACCGCAATAAATCTACAGAATGAAGATGTCCCAAAACGTACTTGCAATTTTAACAATTGATGCATAAACTTCGTAATGAGTAGAAAATGTTTAATTTTATAATATGTAATCTTCGCCTACAAAGCTATCATTTACATATTTTCAACTTGTCCAATAAACCCATTTCCTGTCTACGGTACAGTCGAGTAATTGTAGATTACCAACAACTTAGATATCAAGAGAAAGGGAACTAATGGGATATTTTTGCAAGATGATGCCACCAACTTTGAATAGTAAGAGACGAGAGGAGGAGGAGCTCGTTAGGTTCATTACAGGAATGTTGGGGGTTGGAAGCACCCGGGAGAGGGAGAGACCGAAGCAGACGTGGGGCAGGTTGTTCGCAAGGATATGGGAGTGTGTGGCGTGAACGGGGACCTGGTGAGAGATAGGTGGGAGTGGAGGGATAGAACCCACAGACCCGACCCTGCCACAGGCGGGATAGGGGTTTGATAGTGATGATGATGCCACCAACTCTTTTAGACACTTCTTCTGGAATACATGAATGCAGTGTACTTCTTGCATTCCATCCTGGAACTCAGACAGGGCATTGATATTTTTCATTTGATCAAAACCTTATCCGGCGAAATACTTCCACAGGGATTTTTGATACTTAGAATTTTATATGAAAAACACAATGTTGTCATTTGGATTCGTCATTTGCAACACCAGTGTGAGGACAATGTTTGCCTGCTCATAAGTAAAATGTAGATTTATTCTCTGAAAGAGACTTTACCATGAATTTAGAAGGGTTAAAATTATTTATTAAACCATAAATCATTTGAAAATGCTCAAAGCCATGCAAGGAATGAGTAAATTAAATCAATGCTTGATACAATGAATAAATCAACAACGTTTTTCGGTTGACATGCACTACACAGCTTTGAACAAGACTAAGTAAGATGTTAGGAGGCAGGAAAAATGCAAGGTGCTAGAAATCAAACAGGTAGTAGAAAGTATTGTAATACCTAGCTTATCAAAAATGTAATTAGGCGAGAGATGACAGCGTAGATGCACCTGACTGCTGCTCTGCCATTAATATAATAAATCATGCTGAACCATGCATTACTGTGTAAGGAATATCTATAGGAAAAATTCGTATCGTGGACAAGTAGAAATTTCTGGTTTATCCACCCTTTCAACAATGATAGGGATCGGCAGGAGTGGGCATAGAATTATATGGAGGTAGAAGAGTGGTTATGAAGTCTACAGGACCGCAATAATCGAATTCAAGTCACCTTCCTTTATAGTCAGGATATTTATATTAACCCATTTTTTACTGTGTTTACGTGAGGGGAAAGAAAGTATGGCTTAGGTTATCGTATGAAATGTATCATTAAAAGAATTAAAATGTAGTATAATATTATTACATAAATTAAGTCATATTGCAATATTGTATAGAAGGAATACTACTGACATAAAATGTTGACGGCATTAACATTTTGAGCGTCACTGTAAAACTGCCCTTCGCAGAAAGCGGCAACAGGATTAATGCCTTAGTGGTCAACAAACTCATGAAATAACTGCCCGGCAACAACAACTACTAGTTATTTTAGTATCCGAATAGCATTACAGTTCTCGTCATGTGCTTTATGCAGCGGATAGTGAAGAAAAACCAATAAGGAGGACATTAATATTATTTGCTCTCCATTGTTCGTGCCAAAACTTCCTGGCTGCACAATGGATTACATTAATTAAATTACTAACTATGGATGCTGTGATATATACTGTAGCTGCATTGTTTTTTTTATTTCATTTAGGTAAAAAAAATATTTCCAGTTTACACTAGACGGCGTGAGACCATCTCTACTCACATCACTGGTTTAATAATAATATCATTATCATACCCTTATCTGGCCTAAAGTAGGGTGGGAGCGGCGAGTTGCGTTGGACACACCAGTTCTCGTCTGATCACTGAAGTTAAGCAACGCAAGACCAGTTAGTACTGACATGGGTGGTCGCTCGGGAAAGCTGGGTACTGCTAATACCCGAAAATCGTCGCATTGGTGAAGTGCAGCATATGCATTAGAACTACGCAGTGGACGGGTCTCTAATGACCTTGTAGTTGACGGGACCTTAAACACCAACAAACAACAACAACTAAAGTAGGATCGAATCTAGGAGTTGCGGCCCTCCATCTCGCCTATTTCCCAATATTTCCCGTCCCCAACATACCGTCTTATCCCTTTGTACAACCTGCTTTCACTACTGTTTTGGCCCCCCTTTGCTCTGGTTGCTTCCAATAACCTGTATTCTCGCAATGAACCTAACTTGCTCCTCCTCCCCTCTCCTCATGAGCACTGTTTTTAATTGCATTTAAGTATGTTCATACAGCCAAGAGTTTGCGCAAGAGCCAAAAATGTTAATCTAAAAACCATTTTCAACTTACCTATATCAGTTTCTCTCTCTCTTCCAAAGACTTTTTGCCGACCTATAATTATATGGGCATGAGCCTGGCTCCTGTTGCATTGTAGTTATTGTGCAATAGGTCAGACCCCATGTAATATTATAACCAAGCAAAGCATTAATTTATCTGCCAAAAATTTCTATTGTGGTTGTATGGATAAGCCGGCATCCCCCACAGACAACTCAGCTAATATTTCCTGCGGGTTCCAGACGCCTGGCTGGGGTGTCCCCAGTCAGAGCATGTTCAGTGGACCCGCAGACCCGACCCTGCCACAGGCGGGATAAGAGCATGATGATATAAAATAGTATTCTACGGAGTTGACGTGCTTGCCACTCCAAACACACAGTAGGCTACTTCACATCATTGGTAGGTTCCAACAATTGTATTTTGACATAACGTAAGATTCCTATTCGACACCGTTTCGTTCAGTGTAATTTATCTTTACATTTATAAAAATGTCTGATGGACGAAACTATTTTAAACATTTATGCGTTTAGGAGATTAAGGAGTATTCATTAAAAGCAATAGGCCTTTCACATCCCATGATTATAATCAGGTATTATGTTCTTAATATAATGATAATGACGATTCAATTCCTTTGTGCCTAAAAATATTCTTCTAACCTTAAAAAGAACTCAATGGACTGAAGGTAAAACAAAAGGATTATAATCCAAGAAGATGTTGCAAAAACAAGAGACACAGAGATTATACACATAGCAAAAGATAAGTTGAAAAAAAATTTGCGTGAAAACATACAGGATTGGAAGGGAAGTTGTAATTGAGAAACGGGATTTACGTCTAAATAAAAATAACTATTGAATGACATTCATCCAGTCATAAACACGAAACCTTTCATTCTGTCAAAAGTGATAAGAATAACCGTATTTATTACTGTCATATTAAAAAGATCTCTTTCAAAGCATTTTAGTGACTATTTTTTGTCTGTTTGAATCTGCAAACTCTAGTTAGCATTTATCTTTTGTCTTATATAAAATAATCCTGTGTAATTGAACTGTCGACAGGCAGCACAGTTGTTTTCCTCTAATGTAATACCATCACTTCAATTTTTTCCACATTAATATTGCATTAAAAAAGGTCGCTCTAAATCTATACCAAACACTCAAGAGCGACAGACTTATGTAGGTCATAAAAGTTTTGATGTACAGGATCTAATCTAAGTTATAACTTACAGCGCATCTCCTGTGAAATAAAAATATTTATAAGCCATTTCATAGAGACAATTTAAAGTATGCAAAGCATCTTACAGGATAAAAGTGCAACTGACACAGGCAGGCCTATTCCGTATATCATGGTGCCAAATAATAAACGCTATCCTCTCAAGCAATTGACACCCTGGAAGCGGAAGCCCACTAAATGGCCTCGCTTGCAAGTAAGACATTCCTGTTCTCATGTGAGGGGATTGGTCAATCTACCTAATTAACTAGAAAATGGATTTTAATGGCACTATGAGATATAATATTTGCGATAGAGTAGTAATTCATCCCCTGAAATAGTTATGATTCCGTACGATTAACAGGGAGAGTGATGCTCAACAAATGGCTAATATATTATCGACTTCCGGGCTAAGTGCCACAACGATTAGTTGCTAGCCTATCCTCTAACAACCCAATACAATATTCCTAGTGGTTGAGATTCTTGCGACTCAAAGGCAGTTTTTAAGGATCCCCAAGTTTGAAGTTGATAGAAGCACTACCTTTACCGAGGTACTTCGAACCAGACGGACTACCGATAGTTTTGTTGCAAACACGGTAACACCACGTCTATTTTGTGACCCAAGTCAGTTATGAGTTACTTATCGCCAACAGCGTAAGAGGGCTGACATAACAGCCACCTGTGGAAGCCGGCAGGAGGAACTTCAAAATTTGAGAGAGGTGGTTGTAGGTGTACATAGACACTCGCCCGAAAGAAACCAAACGCCTTGGGCTAGGTTGAAATTGAACGCCAAGAACTGATGTCCAGTAAGGCACTTTGACTATTACAAGCGGGTCTACAAATGAGCCATCGTCCCTATACTTCCATGGAAAGTGAAACTTTCTGGACATCTAGAACTCAAAGGATGGATTCCGACTAAGGACACTGGAATAGGAACCATATGTTAAATCCGGGAGTGCAGAATCACATGCAATTTCTTCATTCCACCAAATTAGAGATTTGAAATTTTAACACAATCGCTGTTCCTTGCCAGAAACAATAACTGACGAGTTCAGAATTCGGACCGACTTGCCAACTTAATTTTAAATTTTCAGATCATTGATTTATTGCATTAAATCACATGAGATGAAATTTTTAATTATCTTAATTAAGATTATTTTTAAAATGTATGTCCCAAAACTAACATCATTCAGGTTACATTCGTAATATTACTTCTGCTTTAGGTTTCCTCCTCCGCAGTAAGAAAGGATTCAAATGATATAGTCAACATCATTCTCTAATATCCTAAATAAATGCAATTATGTGTCTAATAATTAAATCATTTTGATAATTCACGATGAAGTATGAAATCAATTTGGTGTGATCGCAAGGAAGACAAGTTTGGAAAATAGCTTTTTTGATGAATATTTATAAGAAATTGTTAGACTTCTTATTTAAATGAAGAAAATGCAATTTGAATGTTTACTTCAATAGCGACATCTTTTAGAGAAAATTTATGTCCTGATGATACTTTATAAGAGGAATGAATATTTAGACATCCAAAAGAAAAGAGCGAGACATTCAAATACATAAAATACAATCTTTTCTATAAAAGTGAGCCAGATAAGAGAAATATTTCTGACTTAGTGGCCTGGAAATTTCTGCACATTAAGTTAATCTCGTTAATAAAACAGTAGTGTGGAAACACGTATATTTAGGATTTTTTTCTCACTGATGAAGTGAGCACATCTCTAGAGAGTGAAAATACTCATGAATAATTCGAAATCTACTATCATCTTCCTTTCCAACAAATGGCAACCAAAAATCCATATATTAACTAATGCAAACAAAGTGTAAAGTCAATTTAGCTGATTTTATATGCAGGCCAAAATAAATCTTTTTTGATATATTTCAGTCTTTAACTACGCCTCTACACTTTCTTCTTCTTCCCAATCATATATGCAAATTCCTCGACGGTTTAAGCAAAAAATGGGTGCTGCTGTACGTTGAATTAAAATTCACTTGCGATGGAATTAATAGGTTACTTATTTACAGAATATTGTATAATTAATAAGATGTAACCAAGAGCATTCCATCGTCATACATTGCATGCACAGGTTTGATTTACACCATTCAAAAAAGTGAAGATTTTACAACCGTAAGACTGACGTTCAAATCCAAGATGGGACTGCTCTCAAATGTATTCCTCAGCAACCAACAGAATTTTTGTTTGCAATCTGTGCACACAGTTGAAATAGGCAGTTCATTTATTTCTTTCCTGATATCAATTAATGGAAATATAACAGCCAGAAACTGCCAGTAGCTATATAAAGACCAGATGTTCATTCATAGTAGTCACAATTAAAATTAGTAATGATAGTGATCGGTTGAAGACTCGGTATCTTGTTTACCACACTTTCTCCGTCCAAAACAGAGTGGTATGTCAACAAGCCCGAAATTTTGAAGCACAAACACAATTCTGTAAAAATTGGAGTGGGGACTGGAAAGACTAGGACACGTCCCTTTCCCATCCAATCTTCCTTTACCCACATCAAACCCGTGAGTCGCCTCTTCTGGGACTACTGTTATGACGGCTTGGCGCTTTCCCCAACCCTGCTAGTAGGAAATCCAATCCAATCCATGCATATAGTTGATCCATGACGTTACATTGGATTGGATTGGTGTGTTGGGGAGTAAGCCAGGCAGCCATAACAGGACGAACCCTTAGGAGGCTGCTCGCAGGAGATGAGGAGGTAGGTGAAAGGACGAAGGAGAGGGTTAATTTGCAGCACCCATCATTCTTTACCAACCACCCAAGTTGGTATTGACGTGGGCTTGCGATGCTTAACTTCAGTGATCTCACGGGAACTGGTGTGTCCAACGCAAGTTGGCTGCACTTACGCTGTCTTCCTTCTACCATTTTATTGCTCACCTCTCTATCCTGTTTCCTCTTTATTTTTATCCTTTTCTGCTTCTTGTTGGTGTACCAAGACCAGCTTATATCTGGGCACTGGACAAGCCTTAGCCTTAGGCCCACTTGAAGCTCAGGCAGTCAAACTTGGGCATAAACCGCTTATTTCAATTGACATACTGTACCAAGGGTATCAAAATCGAAGTTGGGATGCCGGGGATGGTGGAAACTCAGACGCATTGGATCAACTACCTTAGACTAGTCCAATTGTCACATAATGCACTTGGATATTTCATCTTGGTATAATAAAGCATTTTGAATTTTAATGCAGCAAAAGAAAGTGAATAACACGTTGGATACCAACTGGTCAGCTTCATTCTTACACTTCCCGTAGGTTCGCAGCCCTAAATAAAGTTTGCAACTCGCCATTTACACTGTTCAAGACATGGTTACATACAGTAATTTGACTATAAGCAGTTGTAATCAAATTGTCTAATAAATAAAGATAAATTTATTTTGTGTCTGTGGCAGTTAAATGGTTTATTAATCTGTAAAACTGTTCGTTGGGGCTAAGCAAATTCTAGCAATAGAGTACAGAGACCATCATTAATGTCCCTCACCCTATATAAAAGGCTATTTTCTGGCAGCATCAATGTTTATAGGCCGGAGGAAAAAGGCAAAGAAAATAATACTTAAATGCCTGTATATGTCCAACGATTATAATTAAAATTACACCATATAATGAGATTGTATATTCAATGCTAAATTCAGCGAGGGTGAAAGCAGTCTTTAAATAAAGAAGATTCTGTAACTTAAACCCTTTCGAAAAACTAGAGACATTTGTCTAGCTTCCGTTAAACTGCAATGCAACCTAAATGAGATTTGCGTTGAATTATTATTTTCATTTGAAAATTAAGCAACGTAATAAAACCGCCAAGTATGTAAGTTATACGATAAGCTTTTCACCATATTACAAATACTTTTATATAAATTACAAGCCATAGCTCATCTAGAACGACTGTAGCATTTATTTCCATTTGTCTAATTTAATTGTTTCTGCACTTTTTCATATTAAAACATTCATAATCGAGATGAAAAAATATGCAAATCACACTGAATATTAATCTATAAAGAAGTGAATGCCGCGTTAGACCAGTTGGGTTATAATTATATAAAAACAGAAGGCAAAACTGAGAAATAAAGTAAAGAGAAATTAAGAAAAACATGGCTTATATTAAACGGAGAATGTCATATAAAAGATGAATAACCACCCCGGTTTTAATGCCCTCCTAGTTTTTTTTTTGTAACCTCTACATTATTCAAGATAAAAAGTTGTGCGCATTAAATTGCAGCATAAAAAGCAGACTTAGATTAAAATGTCATTAATCGATATTTTTAAACAGACTTTTCAACCTTCTTTTATCTCCTTTTCTTTTCCAGTTGAATAACTGTTTTGAGAAAGGATTTCAATTAGCAACCTAAGGCAAACGGCCAGGCAAAATGTTGGTCATGATAAAGACTTGTTTTTGAAGGTGTTATTCCCTTTTAACTCTATAACAGAATCAATAAAGCACCAATTAGGATAAGGATCAGTGGCAAAAATTTCTTTAAAAGTCACCATAGAGATTTTAACAACTATTTCAACCGATTTGTTCATTAACTACACATAATGCATTGCCATAATGTCTCTTTAGGAAAACCTCAGTACTACCAGTAACAACTACATCGCTTTAAGCTTTATCAGGTACTTTTTTCTTGAAACTATGGAACAAAAGCCCTTTCAAATATAGTTGAATTCTACGTTACCCACCTCCTTCCGCAATTTTTGAATTTCCACTAATGAGCAGTAGCTATTAGACCCCAGTGCAACCCATCATTCTGAAGCGTAAATAATCTCTAACGCAATTCTTATAGTGCCAACTTTCAAGTTTATGACTATGTAGTGAATACCACCAACCGGGAATAACCTAATAAATAACGCCTAAAACTATCAAGTGTGTCTCAAGGTCAAAAATTTACAGGGGCAATGTGACATAAGATTGATAGCCTGCCTGTAAGGTAAAACAACATTTCAACTTGTTGCTCGTGAGTTCAAGATGCTCATCTTTCTACCTCTGCATCTCACTTTCATTCATTTGCCAATTTCGCGCCTATGGAAGGATCTGGTATCCATGAGTTCGCCAGGACTAAGTAGACAAAAACAAAATAATGATAGACTAGAAGGGAGAAGTAAACGGCGGATAGTAAGGTAAATAGGATCAGAAAAAGAAAGATCTACCTGGTTTCACGCAACCCGATGCTGATCGAATATCATAACCCTTTTCAGTTGCAACGATACTCCGTCATCCTATAATTCTAAATTTCTGCTTTCCCTAGGTACTTAACACTGCAAGGGTGCATTCTGAAAAATTTCCATGAATACTAGGTAATTAAATAGTGAGTCCTCGCGGGCAACTTAGAGCTAGTGAGCAAAAACTTGTCTGTGGGCAGTGATTCTGGAACCACTGATCTAGAGAGATGCGCGAAGCTAATTTCGGGCCTGAATTATTCACAATTGGCAAAATGTCACGTCAAAAGTACCGATGACACAAGTTAAGTATAGTGGGCTGTAAATAAAATTATATAAAGTCCTGAACAGTGTTAGAAATTGCACTCGGCTACTAAAATGATCAAAAGTCGTGGATAATGTCTGAAATTACATGTACTAACTAAACGCCAAGCCTTACCAAAGCCTTCCATTTTTTGAAAACTTAGTACAACTCTAGTTGTGAGGACAGCTCTACGACTACATTTGCAGAATTAATATTCTCAAATGCTTCAGGTAATTTAGAAACTGAGGGGATTTAACAAAACGTAAACAATTTAAAGTGAAATAATACATTCAAGCGAGAGAAAATGTGGAAAACCCTTTCATGCATATGAATAGTGGTTACATTTTAACCAATGTAACCAACATTTTATTTAACTGATTATCTCTTAAACTCATGTGCCAACACGAAGCTTAATTACGCAAATACTTTAGTGAATATAATTAGCTGTTGGCCTACCTTTAAACCATTTTGCAAAGCCAAAAACTGATATTGTCATTCAAAAATGATCAAAAAGCATATCAATAAAATGTACATTTTTGCTAATACATCATCAATTAAATACCTGAAGTTAGTTATAAGAATTAATAGGGTCACTTTAAGTATTATTCAATTCATGCCTTAGCATACCTGAATTATATTCCTATCAGTTCCCTAACATATCAATCCTCCCTTTTTGGTTAAATATTAAAAAAAAATCTTCAGATAAAATCGAAGTCTAAACATCTGAAAAGAGGTCGCTCAGAGGACATTTTCATGTGAGAGTTACAATTTTCATTCTTTAAAATGGTAAAAACTTTGATTCTTTTATACAGCTGTAGGGAACCTCTATAATAACTCAGAAGTAGATCCAATGAAAAATAAAACAACTACTTAAAAAGAGAAGGGATCAGAAGGGAACCTGGAAATCGATATCATCATACATCCAAATAAATGTGATGAACTGGTCATGCTATTTGTCTCATCAACATGACTGATCCCATAAAACAGGAATAAAGAATCACAAAATAAGCCCCCAGCTGTTTTTGAACGGTACTAGGATCTCGATGGTAACATTTTAATAATGTTGGCTGTTATTAAAGTACTGATACCAAGCCGCTACTTATTTATCTAATGGAAAAACAAAATTCTATGCTGGTCTCCAATGAGGAGATCACCATTAACTGTTATGCGATGATGCTAGGCATTCCTCCATTTTTTTTTCAGAAAAGTCACCAGATGCCCAACTGACTTTTTGACTTGTAGGCTACAAGCCAAAACTACTGGACTAAGAACTAATCAACTATGTTGTAGACTAAAACAAGTTTCCTTGTTTGCAAACCTGTGCCACAGACTACTTCTTCAAAGCAATAAATAGATAATAACCTTTGTTTGTTGCGCATGTCGCTTCAAAAATTGCTTCGTAGGCATAAAAACACATCAGAATACTGAAATGATTTTCCAATATTAATCGATATCAAGCACAGGAATAGATACATTTTATGGATTTACACAGAGTTTGTCTCTTCAAAATACTACACATCCTTACAGCTTAGTAATGCAACTATCACACAGTAATTTAGAAATTTTAGATGACTTGACAGCGGCCTGTCTACTTCTGAAAGTAATTCATTCACGTCCAGAGGTTCCTAACACCTGTAAATGTTGCCGAATTACACAAACATACATTTATTTTGTGTAATAGAGGTTCCTTTGAGTGAATGTGACATCGTACACACCACACTAAGCTATGGATTTATTTCATCCTGTCCAAAATTCGCACAATTCAGCCAGAATCGACTCTACTACGTCGGACTCACGAGTCAATTGTCACTAACTACCCCACTGAGGCGGTCTAATCGAGCCTAAAATGATTGTTTGTGTATTGGAAAAGCTCATGAAATTTAGATATGTGAAGCAAGTGCAAGGACTAAACTTGTTGAGGGGAGAAATGCTGCCATGATGGACAATCCTTTGAAATAGATTACACCTCACGGAATCCTGAAATGCTTTAATAAAAGTAGTTGACTAATTGAAATTTACTGTTTTATTTAGGTCCCATTTATCATTATAAACATACATTCAGAGGTAGGATTAAATAACCACCTGAAGATCTACATCTGAGGGTGTATGGGACCAAGCTTAAGATAGAGAGGGAGGTAATTTATGACAATACGTGTAAGAGCTCACTTCTGTTTCGGGCAAGAGCTGGGACACGGGAAACGAAGCAGCGGATGTCAAAGATCACAAGTAGAGAGGAGGGCTGTGGATTGTGTGGGGATCAAGTGGCATGTCCAACGCTGGGCCACTGCAGGAAGAGTTGGGGAACCCCCACATTGAAAGAGATCCTGGAGGTGTTGGGAGTTGGGGTGGAGCGGCTAGAACGGGTTCCGAAAGGCAAAGGTGCTGCTAGGGTGCTGATGGAGATCTAAGCATGAAAAATCTCACTAGCAACGTATCCATCACAAAGGATTACATATTCAAATCCAAATGTTCATAATAAAATACCGCACACCACATTGCTGCCACGCTGCTTTAGTTTAACTACAGGATTTTATGATTTGTATTTCATTTATGGTCTCTTGTTATCCAACAACACCGTAATTTACTCATTCTGAAGGAGAAAGATAATTGACTTGTGCATTTAAATTCAAACATATAGGCCTATCCACCGTACTTGAAATCCGCACGCCAACCGTCATTAATCAACAAATCAATTTATTTCCACCTGCCCAACCTAATGCGATTTTATAGTAACTCTAATTTATCACAATAGTAAACGGAATAAAGAATTTCATGATAACTATCTTTTTAATACTTTGTTGATGCATTTATCAGGTAACTGCCGTTCAGATAAACAAACAAGATGAAAAATGAAATGTCACCGCACGAAACATGAGCCGAACGAGGTACATTTTTGGTGAGATTCCCACCTAATAATGAATATGATCATCGTTGAAACAGTTATAATTAGCTGTATTTAACGCAATACTTTTGGGAGCGGCTTATTGCGTTGGACACACCAGTTCTCGTCTGATCCCTGAAGTTCAGCAACTGGGTACCGCTAATACCCAAAAATCACCGCATTAGTGGAGTGTCTGTGCATTAGAACTACGCAGTGCACGGTGCTCTAATGACCTTGTTGTTGAAAGGCCCTTTATTCGGGAACATAAACTCCTTTAAAAACAATTTAAATATAATTCCTGTTTTTTTAAAGAGTGGTAACATACATCAGCCCCAAGACACACTCCCAGGTGACTTAGTAAATCATAATCATTCCTTGCCATTTCCCTGCCTATGGTAGGTTGAGGTACCTATTGCGTTGGACACGCCAATTCTCGTCTGATCACTTAAGTTAAGTAAAGCAATTCCAGTTAGTACTAACATGGGTGGCCGCAATGTGTACCGCAGACTCTGCATTAGAACTATGCAGCGGACGGGGATCTAATGACCATTTTAGTTGAAGGGCCCTAAACGCCAACAAATCAATCAACCAATGGAGCAAGAAAGGCGTACTCCACTCACTTTATTCCTTTTTCTCTCTGTCAAGTGTCAAGTCGCTCTTCTCTTTCCTCTCTCGTCTGGATGGGTATCATAAACTCAAAGAGTGAGTATCCGACTCCGGCACAGGTGGGACAAATGACAAGAATGACTGCCATATCCAAATTGTATACTACCTACATATGACTGTCTTGATCATGAAATCATCATTCTTACAGCAACATGGAAGCGGTCATTGTTACATCTTATATAAATATAAACATGGCAAATCTAAATTGTCGCAAATGGTCAAGGATTATCTGGGCTTACATTCCCAGCAGCAGATAACACCCATATTGAAAGAGATTATTTTTGAAATGACAATGGGGAGAAAGAATTTAGTGGAGAAGAAAGTCCAACAAGTCTGGAAAATAATCCGGATAATTTTGTTGTGGATGTGACATCCATTTAATATGGCAATTAAATAGTGTCTTTGAATTAGCCAGCTAAGGGGCTGTTATACTAGCATGCCTATCCAGTGAAATTCTTTTCGTGGAGTTTACGTCAAGGTCTACAAACTGTCATACTCAAAATCATCATCGTTTCCTCCTCTCCGCCAAGTTCTTTCCTCCATTCAGGCCCTTTGCATGGTCTGATTCCTAGCCACTACACAGGCTTCAGTACTAGTTTGATGATAATTATTACATCAAATAATGATATTAAGACTTCTGTTCTTCAGCACAATATTATCTAGAAGCTATTATTTTTCGAGGTAAGATGAAAGATAACTGCCGGATTTACATACAAATTAAGTAGGTACAGACCTGGTGCTGTTTTGGAGCGAAACCCGATGATCAGCTTTTTATTTTCTTTCAATTTCCCCGAAATGAAATATTCTGGGGGTAAAATGAAGCATAATATCATGTCTACATATTTGCTACTGCTCGAATAGGAAAAAAATATATTGAAAAAAATCGATAAGTAGATATTTTAATTTTCACTTGAGGTAACAATAGTATCATTAAACAAGAGTAGGCCTATATCATCATTACTGAAATGTAAAGACGAGATAAAAAAAGCCCTCAAAAGAATAATAAATCATACATAAGACTAATCATTATAATGTGACATAAAATGTAAGTTTAAGGACTAGTGATGAGCACATTTTATTCGAAATAATTTAAAAACATTTGCATATGCTATGTGCATAATCCATTAATTATAATATATCAAAGCAGACAATGGCATACCTAGGCTTGGGGTCTCCCGGTGCGGTAAATCCTGGTGTCACCCCCCCCCCCCACACACACACATACACCCACATCCACACCAACAGCCACTAAAATTTCATAAATTTTTGGATTAAGCACGTTTTTGGTACATAGGGGCCTAAGTAAAATGCTTTCCCAGAAAATGCTTAGAATTCTGCGAGTTAAGGCAACTTCAACTTGCAAACTTTTAGTCTAATTAATTTAGTTTAGTATTTATTTTTGTCATGTCAACGTGTAATGAAAGATTCAATGTTCAGTGAACAGAGAGGGATCACTGAGATCAAGGACTCAGAGCTTCACTTGTGTCCATTCATAAGTCCTCGTGACCCTAAGTATAGTTTGGGCATTAAAGTTCTATCTCAACAACAATAAACATGCATTCTCGGTTTGATGAAGTTACCTATAATCAAATATTAGAGGTAGTTACTGCATGCAGTATCATAAAGATTAACAGGAATAATGGGCATTAAAAATCCTCAACATTGATTGAATTTAAAACAAGAGGTCAACCGCCATCAAAGACCTTGAGTTCTATAATTCGCATTTACGTCAATTCTGCGTCAAACGAAGGGTAATGCAAACCTAAATATTGTGCTTAGTTCAAAGGATTTTAAAAAAAAAAAGATACGATGTGACGCACCAATTATTGATTTCGTAGTTGTTAGATTGTCAAATTATTTCAGACCATTTAATTGACCAATTAAATATTTGAAAAGCATGACATTGTAATGTCGGTAATGTCCCAAGTTTGGACAACCAAATGCCAACCTCTATTCTCAGCGGTGAACATTCATTTCAATCAACATACAATAATGCAGTATAGCAAACTTAATGTACATTAAGATGTTATTATTCACTACCAGCCCTGATTATGAAGAGCCGTTACTGCCATGTGGTACACACAGGACCATCCGTGAACCAGACCATCTATTATTCAGAAATTGTCCGTCATCACATTGTTACATCTTCAACCTACACATATTATCTGATGTAATCAATTCAGCATTGTATGATTTTAACGCAAAACTACCTTCACAAACAGTAACTACAATTTTATGTTGCAGAATGAAATTTAGGCAATTTATTTATTAGTAATGCACCAGATTCCTCCAGGCCCCCTAATATGCAATTTTGTATTATTTACCCATGTACAGAAAATCTGATAATATGCTCGTTCATCAGCCCAGAGGCAACGAGAGAATCTGTACATTTGTTGAAAAGTTTGGTTGAATTGTACAGGGCTAATGAAATAATCAGTCTTTCTATCCATGAGAACTCTCTTCGTGTCCCTACGCCATAATTCTTGTACTGCAATTGTGAGAAACAATACAGTAGCCTCTTTTTCATAAAAACACAAGATTAAAAATGCTATCAGTAGCCCAGCAGTGATTGGCTGGTCAAAAACTAGGAAGATCTATTCAGTCACAGGCACATTTATGTTGCATGCGCAGGTGAGGTTGCATGCGCAGGTGAGGTCACATGCTGCAGTCATTCATCCACGACTCTCTTTCACCTATAATTGTTTAAGATTCTGGGTACACAAGGAGTTTGTCACTGCTGATCAACCCCGTTGATGTAGGGACTAATAACCGATTGTTGCACAATGCTGTAGAGACCATTATCTAAACAATGTGCACATTACATTACCATACAGGAGGTAGGCATGCAACAATTTCACACCTGCAGTCCACTTGTTGGACCGAAAATTCTAACATTGATTGCTCAATGACGTGCAAAATGATTATAGCTGCAGTATTGCTAAGGATAGTTAGTAGTAATATGAATCATTCAGTAATGAGGGGTCATGTTCAGAAATACTTCCAGCCAATTCTGCAGCAGCACATTCATTCAGAAAGATACAAAAAGCAGCAATGACGAAGAAATTATAAACCTCATAGGCAAAAATATGTTAATATGATGTGACGCAAATGGAGAGAAAAACGTCAAACATTACAGGAGTCTACTATAGCTGTAATTGCATTTTAAAAGTACGTGTTCTCTCTCCACCGTATCGAATACACCTTTAAAGGGCCATGGGTTTTCGCGATCCAGATTGAGCAAGGGCCTTAATCTTTTGCATAACATGCAAATCACGTTCAGTGAAAAGTGAACCACTGCAACATGGAATGCTGGGAATTTTGGAGGCATCAATATCTCTCCAAAAATACCAAACAAGACTATTTTTTAAAGGCGACATTCCTCTTCTACATCCGTGCTCAAGATATTAAATGCGATAGCGAGAGATTGATCATCAAATGCTGACAAATTTACTAACACATCACCAAGTTATCACGCCCAAATACACATCCAAAGAAGCAGTAAGTCTAGAAATTTGCATTTTGTAAAGCTTCAGAGAAAGAGTTTAGATACAAAAGAAGATGACCTGAGATAGAAATCATTACCATACCATAAAGAGCTCCCTATGACATTGCACAAATAAGAACTGCACAAAACAAGTTCAAAGAGTAGTAAATAGGTACATGAATAAATAAAAAAAGACTTCTTGAATACTTAAACTTACCAAAAATAGTTTTAAAGTCCAACTGTACAAGAATTGGAAAAGCAATTTAAAACATCAGCATCATCATTCAATTTAAAACGCGCTATCAAAATTTATTTCAGTCAAAAGCCACTTCCTCGATATCGGGAATTCAAAATATGGCGATAAGGAACACAGAAAAAAGGTGCAAGGTACGTCTCTGTAGATTAACATTACTTTCAAACCAAATGACCCAGAACTTTGTCCTCTTACTCACTGTGTTATGCCAAACAGGTTGGGGAGTGGGTCAACAGTCATAACGGGGCGGACCCTGTGGAGGCTGCTCGCGGGTGACTGGGAGGTAGCAGTGAAGGGTGTAGAAGAGGGGAAATTAGCAGCATCCAATTTGTTTGTTTGTTTGTTTGTTGGAGTTTAAGGTCCCGTCAACTACGAGGTCATTAGAGACCCGTCCACTGTATAGTTCTAATGCATATACTGCACAGACACTACACTAATGCGACGATTATTGGGTATTAGCAGTACCCAGCTTTCCCGAGCGACCACCCATGTCAGTACTAACTGGGCTTGCGTTGCTTAACTTCAGTGATCAGACGAGAACTGGTGTGTCCAACGCAACTCGCCGCTCCCTTAGCAGCATCCAATGTTGCCCACCAACCACCCATGTCAGCACTAACTTGGGTTGGCTTACTTCAGTTATCTGACGAGAACTGGTGTGTCCAACGCAATTCAGCCGCTCGGAAGTTAGGTCAGGCAGATCCGACCTACCTACCGAGCGGCTGAATTGCGTTGGACACAGATACATACTGATACATATGACCCACCTTACAACTTGCCCTAATGTTTGTTAAGGTTGCCTTTCACCGGTTGGCCTACCTCTCTCATTTTTCCTGCAATATCTCTCACTCCCTGTCACTGTAGCAAACATACTTCTGCTACTCGTAAATTTAAGCTCTACATTCCCTCCCTTTACGTTTTTCCATTTGAAAAGTGTTTCTGGCGTGATATGTTGCCTGTATAAAGTGATTTGTGTGATGTCAATGAGCGTCCTAATCTACCTTAAGATTCTCAAACTGTTAAGGCTGTTCATAAAGCAAAATCATGTCAGCAGTTGTGCTTGTTGCTTCAAGCGTTTGGGAGAACACATGAGGCAGAAGACTTGGATGTGCATTAGGGCAGAACGTTCCCATATTTTGAAAGGGTAAATTTCCATCTTAGGTTGCATAGTTGGCATTACGCCACTCCTGAAAAAATGTTTTGAAAAACTGTGTTTTGGCGTTAGATCAGAAACAAACTTTGCATGGTGTGACTATGTCAAGAAAAATAATTTGACAGCATAATTTTGCAAAAAAAAAGTAAATAGGGCCTCAAAATGGTGACGACTGAATAATGAGGTAACACGACTAAGAGATGATGACACTATACTCGTATGTGAGGAGTTCAGATATTAAAATTTTTCCTTCGAAACTGTTTTTGATGGTTTCTTAGAATACTTTTTATATCTATCTAGATATCATCACAGTGTGAATATATGGAGTTTATCATACCTTCGAAGTTAACTTTAAATCATTATTTTTGGTTAAAATATGACCACAAAAAAGGGTTCCTGTTTGGATTCATATTTGAGCTGTGAATCACATTTTGGTTATCGCAGTACGGGCCATTTTTTTTTAAATTCGTGAATACGACTGCATATCCACAAATGTCAATTACTCCTTACAACTTCCAGAGACTACTTATTCCTTATCATTTCTGCGACAGGAAGTGGCGGGTTCAAAGTGATAAGAAAATTCTCGATATCAATATAGAAATTCTTTTCTATGTCGATGTCAATATTAAGGCTGAATGCACTACACAAAATGAGCGCAGAAATTGTATTCGTCTACAAACCAGACTATGTCCGGATTATAATCTAGACACTTGATGATATTCCCGTTCCTCTAATTGAACTTTCTCCTGAGAATGTGTTAACTATGGCATTCAACTGACAAGATATAACGGCCCTTACATTCCCAACTTACATTAACCAAAATACGTAAAGATAAAAATTAAATTTAAAAAAATTCAAATAAAAATATGAGGTTCGACTCTCGTATTTTTTATAAAGGTCATGTGTCTTATTAATATGAACCGAGGCGTACAATAACAGTACTTAAAAAGTAACAAACGTTAACGGTTTTATGAAGCATCACCAATTATTTTGAAATAGTTGACACAAGTTTAAAATAAGGAATTTGTTTTGTCCATTGGAGAAACCATTATTACAAATGTCACCAAAGTAGAGAAAATAACAATACCACAGGATACATCACTGCTTGTAGCTTTCTTCAAAACAAGGTTTTCGTTTACCAGCTTCGGGATATGTCGGAAAGTAAAAATAAATTTATGACCTAACATTTATCCTATTTTGTTATTTTCACCGAAGCTAGTAAAAAAAGCTACTATCTATAATCGAAAAGTACAGTATAGTACCAATACCTGATGCAAGAGAACTTACAGATGCTACTATGAGAGAGAAAAACTTTTTCTCCACTGAAAATGATGCTTACAAGTAATGATAATAATTTCAGTAAAGTTGAACTTACTCCTGTTTTCATTTGAAATATTGCAAGTTTGTCTTTCTCCCTACCTCTCTAGCATTCAATAACTGACAGTGCATAAAATCGATTTTTGACACGTTTCAAGTAGTGAATTTGATTAAACATAAGATGAGTTTGTACCTGAAAATCCCTGGGATTGTGAGGGAAAATTACAAGAGAAGCCCATAATAGTATTTATCAGAAATTGAGGTAGACATCTATGTCGAAGCCAGAGAGGGTGTAGTCACTGTAGTGCGTTTTGTTACCAAATGGCATTACTCTTGTCATAACAGTGCCTTAACTGAGTGGAAGACAAATTTAAATTTATGAAGCAAATACAGACACAGAGGACTAACAAAAAGCTATTCTAACCAAACTTTTGATTGCACAACATATTTTCAACTTAAAATTTTAAAATTTAAAATACACATCGCAACAAAACTAAGTATTGATTGAGGAGATATCTAATTGATTGATTAAAAAAATCTAATATTTATCCTAAATGATCCAGGGCCAACTGATACCAATTAATTAGTTAGTTGGTATTTTTGGGCCCACAACTGCTTCGGTTATTAACTGATACCAGGAACTTCTTTTATTACACATTTTGCTAACGAGGACAAACTAGACATATAAACTGTGCAAATTATAACAGTGAACATTGCACTTTATCACGGTTAAAATTTTCTGGGCCCACGTAGTCGAAATCCAACAAGATTGGATATTTTAAAAATACATATAAATGTAAATTTTTTGGCAAACATTGTTAATCCCAAGATGAATGAATCATCACGTCCAAGGGAAGTATTTCTGGCACTCATCTTTGACCAAGGAGGACGTACCTCATTTTCAACTATACATTATGGTTATGAGAAGGAGGAGAAAATGAAAGCAGGTGTATTAAATAAATATTTCAGAAAAGTCATTATTATAAAAGTCGTACATATGAATTATGCCAAAGAAGTGTTTAAAACTTCATAAATATTTTACGAAGAGAAAATTTTTAACAACTTGGTCAACAAAATTCTAAACAAGTAATATGTATATTTACCAAAAGCGTCCCTGGATCTCTCTAGGGTGAAGTAAAAAGTCATATGCAACTTTTATAGTCTTCAACAAACAACTTAGAGAGAGAATATGCAAATTTCTGGCAACCCGTATTTAAACGGGATATGTGTCCACTTGGCATGGAAAAATGAGAATAAATTTTACAAGTGATAAATTTTTAAATGAATTTATCATATTTCACTTTCACATCGCGTTTCACCATGGCTTTGTGAAACGATATTCAAACAAGTCTAATAAACCAACAGAAAAACATAGCACTCGAATTCAAATTTTTCTCCAGGAGGTAAGAAATGCTGCAACGTAATACAAAATATGGTTACCTAGGATACCTATATTTATAGACAAGCACTCTCCTTCTGCATAACTTATTGGCAGCATTTCAGAAATCAAGCTTTCTGTACAGTTACAGTGCACGTCCATATTTTTAAATTATTTGCTTACTACACTGGATACTTCGACAAACATTTCTCATATAGATAATTAAAATGTTTTCTTGTGAGAAGAAAAATGTTTTTTCTAATGTAAGAATCTTCGATGTAAACTTTCCTCGTCTATCTTTCAATCAATATCTATTTCGTTTACTTAACAGATAAATCAAATTCATGGGGTATTGACCCCACTAAAATTATTTAGATTACAGCAACGACATTTGAGAATCCTACTAGTGGCATCAGACATTTTCTGTGGTCTACTTTATCAGGAAGAAGATATATCTAGAAGTGCGTGGAGTTCAATTGCAATATGCAAAGTTTACGAAATACTGTAGTTCAATTATTAATGAGATTTCACTAATACTCCTTTGGACTGTTACAGTAAGAGTGGTTTAAAGTTTGGATGAAAGTAGACAAGATTGCTCCTAAAAATTATCATAATATAACACAGTGCGACTATAATATTCAAATTCACACCTTTCAATAGACAGAGTTTTCTGACAGCAAAATAAGTACATTAAATACAGGAATAAACTGTTTATATAACAATCAGATGCGCTATCAAAAGAGTAATATCGCAATCTTTATAAATCAATACTAAGTAAGTTCAACAAGTAACGAGTACTGAAATACTAAATAGTTATTCTGAAGTGCCTTTTGTGAAATTGTGAAGCACAATAAAATATTAACAATTGGACACAAATTTTTTTAACAAATTCCCAATTAATGAATTGAAGTGCAACTCTTTTACACTGCATGAACAGGTTGGAGAGGGCAAACAGATTGATTTTATAATCATACTAATCATTTTAAAATGTCATATTTTCCAAACAAAATTGCTTAGATTCTCCAGAATAATCCAGATAACAAACAACTACCTCTTTGGATTTTACAAGAAAAAAGAGCAATGTCTTTTAAGAGCAGTCAACAATTGTCATAATAAGTAAACCATAAGTCTTAGCTAATGTATTTTTGGATACACACATTTTTTGGTGGATTGCAAACGTCTCTAGTGAATGTAAATATGACAATACGGTTGCACCAATGTCTCGCAAATGTTACTGCTAACATTGAGGAAGCTAACATCTGTGGTAAAGAACCACATTCAGCAATAACTTCCTTTTCAGTAGTGAATTCAACAAGCTACATTGAAATGTTGAGAATGATTATAATAGACAATGAATTGTGGCTTCATTGGGGCATGCTGTGCCATGCTGCATGTAGTGGACACAACTCTCCAAGCAATTGACGTTTCCAACGCCATAATTTTTTAAGCGTAATTTTTTAAGCGGTGATCTATCATTAAAAAACCTTCTTCGGGCTCTATTCGAAATGCTATCAACTCATTTTATAATCAATACTGGTTTCCTAGGGAAGGTAATTTATAATTGTTAATGTTGTTGTTCAAATAACAATTTATACTTACACAATTTTCAAACATGTACACTTCCGATGATAAAAATTAGCAAATTTCATAGTATAGTGCAAATAAATTTCTAACAATGAACTACAGTATCACTAATATTTCATTTAATTAGCAATGACCTAGTTTACAACAGAGAGTTTTAGCCATCATATTATGAAGAAACTTCATTAAACCAAAAAATTTTGAATAAATGATGGATTAGGAATCCTAAACTCCTCAGGCTAAGCCAGCATAGTTCACATACGCAACGCATTCATTAACTCCATTTACTGGACTTTATTCGCTGTAAAAGCGCGAGGAAGCTAGAACCCGGTTGTGTTCAAGGTCCTTGAGGTATTACCAGTACTTTATTGGTATAAGTCAAAGCCTTTGAGCATTGTTTACTGTACAGGACCCACACACTGACAAGCAAGATCCGTCCTCTCCATCATCAAGTCGTCATGTCATTTTATTGTCAACAACGTGAACTACGGACAGTATATGGGGTCATTGTGGCACTTTATTAATTTATTGACGTTTGGTTGGAAGTCCATGGAGTCCTAACCATAGGGGTGGATCCTTAAGCAAAAACACGTTTATTCCTTTCCTTTGGTAGGAATTTTTATGCCAGGAAGCATCCAAGTAGGTTTGAATCTCAATCATGTGCTAACAAGTCCGAATTTAATACGCAAACACAACATTTCTGCATTCATAAATTCACCAAGCTCATGGTGTAGGCTCTTTATTGCCCAAATGTTATCTTTTCCACATTTGCCATAACTGTGCACCAATATAAAAACACTATTTAAATATCTTTGAATTAATGCCGGAAACGGTGTGTAGACTTCGAGAAATAATCTACACATTCTTCAGAAAATGTTTCATAAATATATAAAGTATTGCTATACCTCTTCAATTTTATTAAATTTATAAAATACATTGGTAATAGCTGGTCTGGCAAGGAATAATAAATTTCAGGATTTATGAAAGAATCTCAGAATTGTTTGTTGGAAGTGCAAAGGCAAGGCACAAAATGGTTAATATCGTATTCTAAGAAAAAGAAAAAAGTCGTCTAGACAAATGATCCAGAAACCTTATTTGAGCAACTAGCAAGCACTCACGCAACGGAATTTCATTCAGAAAATACCTTCACATCTTAAATAAAATCCGTTAAGTATTTCCAGGCGAAGAAAATACATTTTTTCTATGCGAATCTCTAAGTGAATAAGAAGTGTATATAAATCAAATTTATGCCATCAAATCCATTATAGCAAAAATGATAGTCTAATATGTCACGATGAGCACCTAATGATGGAGGAAGCATCTATTCTTTACCGAAACAAGCCGATAGCATGCAAACAAGTTGCAATATTCATAGCGGACCAGTAAAAACGTGGGGCCTGGTGCATCATGAAGGGCTTCTTCAACAAATGAAAATATAACTATGAGTGTCTAAGATGTCTCCAAGGATAAAATTCAAGTTATGGTGTCCACAGGATGATGTCATAGTGAGGACTACAATTTATAGACTTGTGGGAAGAAAATGAATGCTATTTCTGAATTTTGAAGACATGGATTATGTAGGGCGGCGGTGTTTGTGCTGCTGCCCCGCTTGCAGTCCTCATCGCCCGGTTCTGGCCATAGTACTATAACTACCACAACCCAGACGGGTACAACCGTTTGGCTACTGTTTTTAAAATATTTTAAGAAGCTATTGGAATAAACAAAATTCAATTTTTCAAGATTTCCATTAACGCAGTTTAGACCAAAATAAAAATGACTTTCCTTTTCTTGTGCAATTTATTTTGACCTAACACGTTTGATATTGCGCCCTTTACAAATGTAGATTCCGGATGCTAGACCAGCGTACACCAGCATTTCACTACTGGAATGCCTCTGCTTTGTAAAAACAGAATTTGTAGTTGCTGGAGAAATATGCCAGTAGTCCATCTGCTACAAGGTGTACTCTAGGTGCTCCTACATCCTACCTAATCAGAGTAAATCATCAAAACCTCAGCCAAGGTCGAATCTGTGTACTTCGAGCTCGAGAGACAAGCCCACTCTGCAAACGACTTCCATTCAAAATACTGATCAAAGGTAACAGTTTCAAGATGAGATTACTTGGTTTATGCTTTTGTTTGAGTATCAAATAACTGACCAAACCAACACTGTCTTGAAAACTCAAACCAGAAATGAAAGAAACAAAAACAGTGATTCGCCATTGAATGGTAGGTCATTTTTCAGAGAGATGAGACAAGTATTTTCAATTACTAGTTTTCTAGAGATGGTCTAGAAAAATAGTTTGGTTTTCAGGCATTTCTCGTCTTTGTCAACAGTCGGACTTCAAAATAATTATCCCTACATCTTATTAATATCAAAGGACACTCCTAACAAGCTACCCATCTATATTTAATTTTATAAACAACCTCTATTATTTAGATGACTTTTCCTGAATATCTTTAGGCCCTTTATTCCTATTTCGAGTGAGACCAGGTAAGCATCATGACGTCAATTTATAAAAAGATACGAAACTAATTAATGAAAAATACTGACACGGTTTTTAATAGGCGTTCTTGCATGACGCATCGATGGAAAGAAAACTGCATGTTGGTATATATTTTCATTAGAAAAATAATACAATGAATCATTTGTTTAATGCCTCAAAGTTAAAAGATCTGACATATAATCATTAAAAGTCGCGAATTAATACTGAGATGAATGGTGCGAAAGTTCAGCAGGAGTTTACTCCTAGTCATTTACAGTATTTGTGTCATTCATTACTCAAATTAGAGAATTTATATGCGTAATTTTTGACTTCAAGAGCGATGAGTTTTCAATGAAGACACCGAAAATTAAATAAAACATATAATTTGGTTTATCTAGGGGTTATTGCAGTACGCATTATTTCGACATCATCGCCATCACAAACATGAAATTTGATATCAATTTCGAAAGGGACAAATTTGATGAATATTACTAACTCGAAATGAATATTTTTCCTTCACCTACTGTAAATAAATATAAATATTAAACTTCTAGCATCTTCTTTCTACTAAACGAATTTAGTAGAAAGAAGATGTAGCATAAAGCGGACTACTGCATAGTTGCCTATTAAAATGATGCTTATGCCAGAAACAAACCTATCTTCTTTAAGGTAATCTATTTTCATATGCAACATATTCATTACATTCGACAAAAAGATGCGAGAATCCACTAGAAGTAAGGTAAATGCGTTATTAAATTAATACACGGAAAACTACATCAGTTAACAGCTGCATCCTGACTCGGCCTTCGTTATTAAAGGACTATAATATTTCCTAACGCAGTGCCCTAATATTCTGTACAATTAAAACGGAATTGAGTCGTACTAAGACCATGCTCGCCATAAATAAATACTACTCCGAAGAGGAAATTTTCTGGTAACCCTTAATGATGAAATTTCCTGTTCATAAGCATCTGCATAACACAAACATATGCATTTATTTTCACAGAGTGTCGCCATTGCATCTATAAATATGTAACCACATCAACCTTTTAATGCACATTCAGGAACACCTCGTTATGTTGATGGCCGCATTTATAGTTTTGCCTCCATCCGCATTTCACTAAAGGACATCCAACATCTGGAGACGTGTGAATTCATTCGGCTTACATCTAGTGACGAGACAGTACAGCACAATATTCAAGAAATTGCCACGTTCAACACGTCTTTCTTACAAATTAAAAATAACGACGATAATTACAAATTTTCCATTGTGCTAATATCAAAGACAAGAACCATGAGCACTTATCTTATGCAAATGCTTTGCAATAAAATGTTCGTTGATGTGCAGAAAAAAATGCATACGAGATTACAATGGCCCACAATGTATATAGTAGCCATTATTATTCAACATGTGTAATTCCCTAAATAAAGTTGATAATAAATTAACGAAAGAATAATAAAAATATAATTACGATTCATGAGTTGTTCACCTATAGACTCTCTTATTTCAACAACTTAAAAACATCCAATAAGACTATTTATTTTTTCTTCAAAGAACATGGCTCGTCTCAAGTGACAACCATTAAAACTACCACTGCTATATAGATATTAACTTCAAATGAAGATATTAGATAAAAGGATAGAAACCCTTTATGCCAATGATAAGATTAAACATCTACAAAACTATGTGAATGACAAATATAACGCCTATGCTACTTAAATTTACAACCTTGAAGGAAGTAATAGGCCTACATAGTGCTCACCGCTACACTTGCAGAAAAAGGATATTTTGAACACCTCGGAAAGAAAGTCGGTAAGTCAAATTATGAATAACCCAAACAAAAACTTTACCTAAAGCCCGTCAAAACAGGGCTATTACAAGAGTTTGATTGGTCAAAAGTAGTGTCGGGGTTTCCAACGTGGACCATCGTACTGGCCTTCAGAGGACGATGGTCCAGTATGTGATCTCAACATGAGCTCAACCGTCCAAATGTTTAAACCCTTTTAGCCTCTTCATACGACCAGCAGGGGATATTACTTTAATGGGGTTTAAATGACTAACGTCCAAAATCTTAAGGAGTTCTATATTTATTAAAGTAAGGATCTAAGAGGTACACTTTGCCAACAGTGATAGTAAACTTGATTTTAAGGTAGCGAAAAAAATAAAAGATGAAGTGAAAGAAGTTAAGGATAGCGAATTTTTTCTTTTTGAATTAGTAAACATGATTATCCACATGTGGGTCATAGAGCAAAATATGACCACTGTTTTATTGTGCAGTCTCCTACGTCGTATTTTTATATCTCCTAGTGGCTGTATTGTAGAATGAAAAATCCTTACACGAAATTGACATTGATGTCTTTTATTGAATTCAATGAATCCATGTTATGACAATGAAACGTTGCCTAGTTCTAAGGATAACATTGAAAATAACTGGGAAATATTTCATATTACTCAGTTTCAGCGCGTAAATGAAATTAGAAACTTTATCCTTCAGTTACAGTAGCAACGCAATAGCCACATGAGGCTAGAATTTATTGAACTGGATAGTCTACGAATTTATATAAAAATGGATTCTTTTATTGGGAATTAGTAAACATGATTATCCTCATGTGGGTCACAAACCAGAATATAACCACTGCATTATAGCATAGTCTCCTATACCACAATTGTTACATCTACTAGTGGCTATATTGTGGAATAAAAAATCGTTAAACGAAATTGACATCGATATGTTTTATTGAATTCAATGAATCCATGTTGTGACAATGAAACGCTAGAACATCACCGTTTGGCATCAAAGGAGAAAATATATTTGTTTGATAAATACAAAGCTAAAAGAAGATTAAGAAAAAGAATCGGATTCCAGACTAACACAAGGCCAGTTAGATAAGAAGAGATAATCCTTGTTTTATTTTGGAAAATCCTCTAATCCGACCATCTACTCAAGTTTCTAGTAGTACCATCCTTCACTTTCCATTCTGATCAGTTCTGAATGACTTTTATCAGTGGTTGTTGCGACGATTACTCTTTCGTACTAGGAGTTAAGTCTAGCACCTATAATTGTTATCTTTCTGTTTACAAAGGACGGAGTAGGCTGAAGTCTAGGGCCTCAACATTTAGCGGGCTTCAAAATGTAAGAAAAACAAGCAAAAGCAACTCCTAACCCTTTTCCCGCCTATGGCAGGGTCGGGTACCCATTTGTCCCTCTGAATGGACACAGGGCGATATATTGGTCATAGATTTTTCTGCAGCCGGTTGCCGGCCAAAGCTGCACCCCTACGCTTATTTATCGTCGGTCTACTGTTCGTTGGGGAATGCTACCGACGCCAGGGGGGCGAGCTCCTACACCTGGAAATTTTGCCTCACCTGCCCGTTGCGTAGTAGAGAGGGTTCCTTCACGTGCAAGTGCCATCGTACACCCACACGGGACCTCGGTTTTACTTCTCATCCGAAAGAAGGCACACTCCCGGCTTCTCTCTCGCCCGAAAGAAGCCGACCCACCACGGTCCTACTAGAACTACTGACGCAGTTGTCGAGCGTGCTAACCACTACGCCACCGCGGCGGGTTGTTCAAAATGTAAGAAAAGGGACTCAAAATTAAAATAGCCTAGGGCCTCTCAATATCTAAGCCAGGCACTGACCATCAACCATTTCTATGTTTCTATGTTACTCTAACGGGTTGGGGCGTAAGCCAAGCAGCCAAAACAGGTCGAACCCTTAGGAGGCTGCTCGCGGATGGGAGGAAATAGGTGTGGGGGAATATAGGAGAGGGGAAATTTGCAGCACCCAACGTTCTCTACCAACCACCTATGTTGCTACTAACTTGGGTTTGCGTTGCTTAACTTCAGTAATCTCACGAGAACTGGTGTGTCCAACGCAACTTGGAATTCTTCCTGTTGAGTCGAATTTAGTGGTATGTCTCTTCGCAGTATTGCAACATATGAATATGTATGTATGAATATGAATATGTAATCCTTTGTGACGGATACCTTGCTAGCGAGATTTTTCATGCCAGGCCCATATGCCTAGATCTCCACCAGCACCCTAGCAGTACCTTTGCCTTTCGCACCCACTCCAGCCGCTCCACACCAGAACCCATCAACCCCAGAACCTCTTCCAAGGTGGGGGTTCCCCAACTCATCCCATCCTGCAGTGGCCCAGCGCTGGACAGGCCAGGATCACATGCCTGACATCCTCCAATCGATCCCTACACAATCCACAGCCCACCTCTCCACCTGTGATCTTTGCCATCCTCTGTTTCGTCTCCAGTGACCCAGCTCTAGCCCGAAACAGAAGACATTTGTAGACAACAAACACATCTGTAAATTATCAGCGCCATTATCCTACATATGAATCAAATTTCTGTGAAGTTTAAGCCTGAATTCAAACAAGAACTTTTGAAAAAGTTCGCCAGATGAATATTTTTGCAGCAAGCCAGCAACAACGACATTATAAAAGTATTAAAAAAAGGACTCTATACAGCCGGAGGGATAAAACCGAATTCTAGCAAATGCCAAATGTTGCAACAATGTATTTAATCATATCGTAAAACAAATTGCAAACTTTTAGGTTAGATCGAAAGGGTAGAATTGATTCTGTACTGGCTAAATTAATTTTTCCATGAAAATAGTGCAATTGAATAGGTAGCTCACAGTCATAAAGATTTCATATGTCGGTTTATCATGCAGTTAAATCAACTTTTCATCTGCGCCTTAACATTAATCCTTGAGAGAGATCTATTTCTAATAGAGTGTTTGACATTCGCCTTGACATGGAATCATAAATCAATGTACATTTTCTAGAAAACCGCTAACTTTACCTATTGTTTTAATCGATTTTGTGGTAGGAAGGAGTGCAGAAAACTTCTACTTGAGTGACTTTCTCGAAATTGATGATTCGTAAAATGACCTAAAAGAGGAAACGTACACATATCTTTGCTATTCTAAAAGAAAAATCAAAATATTTAGAAAACTCTATTCGTATTTCAGTAGTAGAGCTGCATCATCCATAGATCTTAGAAGTTGTTATTAAATAAACTTTCGGAAAGACCTACTCTCGTAAGAGTCTACAATAATATTCCATTTCGAACCATAAATATGAACATTTTCTTCAACATCAAAGGGCTTTTGAAAGTAATAATAATAGCGTACTTGTTAACTCTGATCAAATTGATAAAAATCCGATTATAGATAGGGGCCTACTGCAGTAGTAACTTTAGAATGCTTATGCTAGCTGACAAAAGTGAAACCAACTTGAACATATTGAATATACAGTAATTGAAACACATAAGGTTAATCCTGCATGTCCGGAAGCGCTTTGACATTAGGTCAGTGGCCACAGGCTACATAACTAGGGTTCAACAGTTCTTTCCCCTGCTTCTGTCTTTCAATTCTGCCTTTCCTTCTTATACCTTGCAGATTTCTATCTCAATCTCCTTTTCTGCTGGCGCCTGATCCTCTTGACCAAGCAGTAGACAGCAAATGGGCTCATGAAAGAAAATTGAAGTTATCAATGTATACAATCATAAAGGGTTGGTAAACGACTTAAGACGACGTAAAGAGTTTTGCATCTTACTCAGGAGCACAAACTCCACTGCGGCATTAACATTTAGTTTCCCACTTTATGATTCCAAATCTATTTGAATGAACCAAAAACTACCTTTCCTGTCAGTGCGGAGTAGAGTAATGAAGAATTCTTCCTCCGCACTTGTAAGTCTCGATCGTACGATAATCTTATCCGAATTTCAAATTTCCATAACCTGCCGGTCTTCATCTATGAAGACGTCAAGTAACTTCTGATCTGTCAAAGTGCATTTAGGGGAAGTCACAAATACTTATTGTTTGCGGATGTTTCAAAAGATACTGTACTTCGGAAATTGAGTTTCTCACGATGCTTATGAAACAAGAATACACTTTCCATATGACATTGTCAAAAGATGAATTAATAATAATATGCGACCAGAGCGAGCAGTTGTATTGCGTTGGGCACACCAGTTCTCGTCTGATCACTGAAATTAAGCAACGTAACCCCAGCTAGTACTAACAAGGGTGGCCGCTTGGGAAAACCAGGTACCGCCCTAAAACACCACCGAAAGAAAAAAATCCAGTAACTGTTTTGCATTTGCTATTATCTAAAAGGGTAATCATCCACTACCAATTTCTCTAACATTTCCAGAGTCTGCTTTGGAAAATACTTATGCTCTTTGCTATCAGGTGAAATGAGATCAATTCCCCATTCGCGGCGTCACATACCTTGATGGTCCGACGCATAATAACTTCGTACCTAATACTTCAATATATCTAATAATATAAACAGGCAAGAGATACATAATATAGATATTGTTAACACACATAAAATAGGACTAAGGTTTTTCTTAAAAGCACAACTCTCATAACTGTCTTAGGACGTGTCAGGAGGCAGAAGGCAAAAAGACCACCTACGTCTTTTATAGCTATGTTTTATGAACTAAACTTCAAATCATCGCTGGAAAAAATTACTATTTTACAAAACGTTATATGATTTGAGAAAATTTCAAAAACGGCGTCATGAACGTGGGCAAATAAAATCTAAACAATACGTTTATAGTAAACTTTAATAAGAAGCCCACTAGTAATGTGCATATATTTAATTAAGTACCAACAAATAAATTAATTATACGTATAGGAAGGGACTTAAATGTAACAACTATAAAGTTCAGCTGACTCGAAAGAGGTTGTAGTTTTAAATGGCATTTCATTCTCGGCTGTTAAATTTCTGGCAAAAATTCAGACAACTATTAACAGGTTTTTTACGACGTAATTTCCTGAAATACTACATTTGAATCGTCGAGTTTTAAGAAAATTACCAAAGTTACTTACTATATGAACTTGATGAAATCAAGTACCAGGAGTGATAAATTTTAACAAATGATACTGGAAACATGTAGTTTGAGGTTGGTGACTTCGAATATGACTATGAGAAAGCCAAAAAAGTTAAAATGATAGTAATATAAGAGCTTACTTAAACACCATAAAAGAAGCAGAAGATAAGGCAGAATATGTTTAATTGGACTATTGAAATCTCTCTTTTGAAAAAAAGTCTAAGCTGGTGGAAGATAAGAAACTGCAATGTTAAAAGACCTACAACTGCGCTATCAATTCAAATGGCAATAGATGCTCTTCGCCATGAGAACTGAGCACAATACGTGACAATTGCATCGCACCGGGTGACACTACTTCAGGGAGTGACACCAGGACACTAATACAAGGGAAATACAAGTGAGGGAGTGAGACCGGGTCTTACCGTTTGCAAAAAAAGTCAACAAAAGAGGTATGCCTCTGCCGCACCAGGCAACACTAACCCTAGGTACGCCACTGTGAACAGTACAGAACAGTTCTTTCTTTAGCGAGCTCACTAACCCTTTAAGAAAGGGTTATGGTGGTCAAGCAGGCTGTCCACTAACACACATTGGGGACAATTTACTACGTAGCAAAGCGTTACTTCAACTTGTCATGACTAAGAATAAAAACATGATAACATGCCACGACAACTACAATCAGAAAAAAATCATCAAATGGGCCAATGGGCTTGTGACAAATTTAAGGCCTTTAGTCTTTATTCCATACACCAGCTCATTTCAAACTTTAACTAAAACAAGATCATGCTCCAAATGATAAAAAAAATTGGGTCACAGTATTTAATTAACTAGAAATAAAGTGTAGATAAAATCCAGCCTTAGCATCAACGCCATTTGGAGTTTGAATAGGACTGCAAGTAGTCTTGTTAATTAAATGACCAATTTCATGAAACAAGGGGCTACAATCACTGTAGAAAGACTAACTCAGTCCTACACCAAGGATCACCACTAATTGGTTCTATTTCAGATTAAGGTCTAGCATTAGCATTTAACTTTCCTCACAAAGCATCTGATAATTTATTATAATTAAAACAGTTTTAAGTGATGTCGGAGGACTTAAACAAGCTACATTTAAAATCTTAAAAATATTTTCTTTGAACTCAGAATCTCATCTTGGACACTCATCATCTCTACTACGCTATCAATCACTTTGAGACTCAGTACTTCATTTGAATATTTATTGCATTTCATGGCAAGTAAATCACCCGAGTCAAACCACCTTAGTACTCACAATGTTACCAACCACAAATGTCACTCATCTCGACTTTTAAAGGGTAACCCAGACCTCTATTGATAGTGAGTGTGTCTCATAAGCTATTTCGAGGAGAGGTAGTAACCATTTTCTCTATGCATCTTCTGTAGGTTACGGTGAGCAATGTGCTTGTAGGGTAATTGTGTGGGGATTAAGTAGAGGATGTCAGGCAATGTTGGGCCACTGGAGGAGGGGGTTGGGGAACTTCTACATGGCAAGAGGTCCTGGTAGTGGTGAGTGTTGGGGTGGAGCGACTAGAGTGGGTACAAAGGGCGAAAATCTTGCTGGGATGTTGGTGGAGATCTAGACATATGGGTCAAGCTTGAAAAATTCCACTAGCAAGATATCCATCACAAGGGATTACATATTCATAATGAGCATGGGCACTCTAAGAAGAAGTCCTAAGGATCCGCAGCTCAGAATGGTGTTATTTAGTGGAATTCATAGTGCATTAAACGAAATGGAGGGCGTTTCATTGTGTTCGCACAGTTGACTCGCAAGCTGTCATTAGATGAACCTATTCTCTACTCCTTTCCATACGGATACCCCCAAACAGAATCCACCACTTCTTAAAAGTATATTTCTCGTCTTATTACCCCTAAAACTACTGAGTGAAGATAAAAATTGGATTTGAATGCATATTAAACTATAAACTCAACGTCATTTCAGTATAAAATAATGCAGCTTTGTATCAGACGAAATATTCAGAAATTATACATCTAACTTGGACACCAAGGAAACAAATATATACCTGTCTGCCTGATTTGAATTTGGATTGATGGCAGTCTTTTGTTGCATGAAATTAAATGAAAACTGATACCTGGTGTTCATTATCATGAAAGTAAATTCATATAAACGACTATATCTAGGGATGGATGTGATGACGTCATGCGAGTAATTTAGATGTACTCCATAGCAGACTCTTGAAAAGCAATTACAACCGTTAAAACACATTTAAAGATGGAAACTGGTAGAGAAAAGAAACGAAAAGATACGTGTTCAAATCTTGATTACAGTATATTGTGCCTCGTTAAATAATTTCCTACACAGATAAGAATAGGAAATAATGAAGAGTAATAGTATCGTCCAGTCTTCGTATAAGGGTATTAATGCCCTAAACTTTACTGCGCTATCTATTAAGATAATCAAACTATACCTAGCTACAAGAAAGCTTTTAATGAGGAAGAAAAAGAGAGAAGAGAGAGAGAGAGCAAGACAAAGATATTTGTGAAAAATATTCGTCTTTCTTTTGTTGTAAAAAGCTCTTAATGAGTACATACACCAATTGTTCGCCACACATATACAACACATCTACTTGATCCCAATGGCTCCTTTATTTCATTGTTTTCGTCATTCCAGAAACACATCTTTTTACTCTCTGTCTAAATAGAGAGTCATTAGTTGAGGAAACCGGAAGGTAAGTCGGATCAATACAGGAGAAGATTGTGAATACTGAGTATGCTTTAAAAGAAATTTCATATTGTCAACTTTCGTCAGTTTGTTGCCAACAATTGAGGTAGAACGACCATTATATTCTGTATTTTATGTTAAAAATAAGCAGCAGAGTACAAAATTGAAGTCTTTGAATGCTCATAATGTTTCAGAGTTCAAACAAACGTTACCAAATTCAAAGTTTCGCTGGTATCGTCGGATTTATGTTTGTACAATTTTGTAGTTTAATCAAAGAAGTCTATTATTTGTTCTCGTCTTATGTAATCAAAGGAGAAGTTACAGTCAGATGTGCTACTATTACCTCTTGCCGTAGACAACATTTTACCATAACATGAATCTAGAAGATATATTTCCAACCTGATTGAGGTTAGGAAACATTTGGTCGTCAAGACACGAATTCAGAAAATGTCAGTAAAAGTTCGTAATCCTGACCCTAGTTTTAGATGTGCGTTAACACAAGTTGGATACAATAAGAGAACCGTGAACGGTTGGAAAGATAAAATTAATTGCTATAAATACTCAAAAGTGTCTCTTTTTACTTATGCTTTGGATTCGACTAACAAGGATTTCCTAAAATGCAGTAGTGAGTTGGATTTCATCCTGCGAAAGGATGTTGAAGTCGATAATAGATATTTCAGTGCCGAATAAATGTGTGCTTACCAAAGCATTGAGTGATCCTTTTTTGTTATTTACTCCCAATTAACAACCAATATACACACAATGGCAAGCTCAAGTTGCGGATTGTAATCATGTTATGAGAGTTCCAAATGCAAACGAGTCACTGAGCATAAACATCGCCTATAAGGTTCCCAAATTCAAAACATACTGCACAATGCTCCAATGAACGATTAGGTTCACTACTCGTATATGCAAACTGCGATGCAACTCTATTTAAGCAACCTCATTATAATCTCGAAATGTATACTACAACTTTCTCGAAGATACATTTTGTTACGTAAATTACACCGCACTGTATAGTTACATAGTATCTTCAAACTAATTAACTTAATTATGCAGTAAGCCTTTTCGATCTGTAATTTGAAGGCTGAAATAGGTTAATGTTGAAAAATTCATGTATTTTTAATGATAAAATGCATATATATATATATATATATATATTAATATCTTTAAGTTATCGGCAACTGATTATACATATGTAAATGAGCAAAATGTCTAAGAAAATGTATGCTAATTACTAGCATAATAGTATATGCAGGTTTCTTATTACAAAACGCTAGTTATGTTGAATATAATTAAATGTTTCTATTACATTATCACTATTAAGATATATTAGCATTTTTATTTTACTATTATCTTAAGATCATCACTACAAAACTATCTAACATTAATCTTTAAGTAAGCAACAGAATCTGAAAGCTGCTGATAAATGCAGGGGGATGTAATGTGTCCTCAATTGCAGGCATTGAGGTTATTATGAGCCGTTATAAATGCTACAGTACAATCATTCTGATTGAAATAAACATTGTTGCAGATTTTTATATAAAATTACCGATTATGAAATTACTTGGAGAGGAGGGGCTAACGACCAAATAGTACGAAATATGCAAGTATCGAGATTAAATTATGCTCCAGTTGTCCTAGTGCCAAAAGTTCGCGAAGCACATATCATTCCTGGTAGATAGTTACAAGAATTATGGCAGGTCCTCCTAAGTCGATAGATACAACTCATGAGTATAACACCAAAATGTTGAAATAGTCAAGAGGTCACTGCACTAACAGTTCATTAAGATATCAATCGAACTTAGCTCTTGGAACTCAGTGAAGAGAAATATTCAACCCAGTCATTTTACCTCATCAGGAACTACCAGTCACTTAAGACAGTTTGATAAAATTCACTGCCTTTCCAGCTCCAGAATGAAACTACTTTGAAACCTGTAACTTAATTTGCAAAAGATCAATTTACCAAACCAGTAAAGGGGAATAGGATTAAAAAAACACTAACAGTACAACATAAATGGTAGGTACTACCCATAGAATCGATTACCTCAAACACCTCTTTATGTGGGACGTAAAATGTAGCTTAAAAGGCAGAGTACATAGCACTCAGAATGAAGGCAACTAAACATGCCATTCAAGCTTGTGAAGGCTGAAATCTCAAACTAGCAAAGAATTAACAATTTCGTTTGCATAAATTAATTTGCTAAACCTTCCTAGGTCCGGACAATAAGTTAATACAGTGGAATAAAAAACAAAACAGCCACCGATTGAATTTGAATAGACGTTGAGCTTATATGCATACTACAATGAAGAGCATAACTATATATACTGTATTTCAGAATATAAAAGCTACAATTCATAACCTTGTTTAAAACATATTTGATTCATAATAATAATTATTAATGTCTTACCTGCCCTATTCTCACTATCAGCTGGCTTCACTTGTATTGGACGGTTCATCTATAAAAAAAGACAAGACATCACATATTTGCTCAGCATAAAACCATGAATGAACTCTTTGTAATGCCATACAAGCTGAGACATTATAATAAAATAAAATTCATTTTTCATTGCTGACAAGCACTTTGTTCATTTCCAGTGAAAATGAAAAACCAATCACGTTAAGTGTATTCGCTTACTGTTCCATTATTAATGATCCAGCATTTAGGCATACAATATGTATAGTATTTTCAAAATCGTATGACAAATCACGACGTACTCAGGATGATTTACTGCACCATTCAAAAAAACCTTGGACATGTCATACACATTACAGGGTTAAAAAACTATTTGACGATAGAATCCCAAAATTACCAGGTTTTAAATAATCGAGCCGTGTACAACACAAGCATTTAAAATGATAAGAAATGACTACAGAGACTGAGCCATAAACCTCATGAGACATTCACTATTTGAATTTCGTATAAAAATTAAAGCTGCATAGTGGATTACATTTCTGAAAGAGATTCTTAGAAGAAAATTAAATGCATATAGTTGTATCAAAATAAATGCAAGTTTTTTCCACATGTAGTGCAAGCTAATTCCCATTCATAGTAATACCGGAATTAGTCTTCACTTTGAAGAGAATTTCAAGAAATAGGCCGCTTTCCAATAATAGGACGGATGTTTGATCTTAGTCTGAGAACTGAATTATTTTAATAACCTACAGAAATAAAATGCTTCACCGCAGACGACAGACATCTAACGCTTAAACTTTGCGCCCCTTCACCATCTTCATTGGACAAACGTTTATAATCTACTTTCCCGATTTGTGAGCATTTCCTTTCGATCCGTATTGCTTTCTATGGACGTCACTGATGCCTGTGTATTAAATGGATCTCCATCAATCGTGCTTTGAAACCCCCCCCAAAAAAAGCCAGGAAACATTCCTTGATGTCCCCAAAGCCATTGAACCATGCTTATTGTCCGTGCACGTCTGTGACGTCGCCACCAAAAAATTACATCGAATTTGTGAAAAATCGTCAACATTTTCAAATAAATGCGAAATCTACAAAGGTCCAGAATTGGACTGAGAGTAAGAAAAGAAGTGAAAGTTGCAGAAGTTTCATAGACTGACTAATTTACCAGAGGACATACTAAAAATGTTATCACACTATGAAATAGTATATGACAATTTTAATGGGCACGATTGCAGATTATGGCATTGCTATCACTTTTCTCGCTCCTTTTATCTCACAGTAACAGTGTAATCAACCAATTAACAATGTGCCCCACACTTATCAAAATTGAAAATTTGTTGCCTGCACGCAAAAGGTGCATCAAAGCGATTACATTCACAGGTGTCTCCTGAAATCGTCATTCTCATCAATCTGTCACAGAATGACGTTTTGCCACTTGCTTAAAGCTAACTTATTAATACCATTCATGTTGAAGTCGTATTCAAATCGAGGAAGACGCCAAAATCAGCTCTTCATTCATTTTTAACCTTCATATGCATCAATTTAACGGTATAGAATAAATTCTGAATAGGACTCATTAACATCTCTAGAGTGTAACATCGTTGTAATAAGCTACATGTTATTTGGCAGTCGAAATAGCTTCTGACGTGAAATCCATATCTATCCTACACTTCATCGTTTGATTGGTCAATAATGTCTTCCCGTTTCTCATAATAATTTACTTTTCCCCAACCATATGCACAATAGGCGTTTCAAATTTTGATAGAGCAGCTGCAGAATTATACCAAAGCTCTCATGTCAGTTAATTCACGAAACGGTTTCTATACATTAAATATAAGAACTAGAGTTGATTTACGTCATTTTCTTAAAAATGGTGGTTAATGAGAGCAATTTGTCACCCTGTGATACGATATAAACTACAATGCAACGATAAATGCATTCTTCGAGATTGTCATACAGAAAAATAATATTTTAAATGCAGTAAATGTAGATAATATTTCTCTCACAGTCGTTATCTTACATGACCGAAATTTATGCTCTCCATCAATATATTAACCTATTACTAACAGTTAAGAAACTCCTCAAACTGCTTCTGAGCATCATCTCACATTAAACAGGTGACAAATTAACCTACCATATTAGGCTGTACTTAAAATGGTAATTCCCAAAGCCACAGGGCGGTCATCAAACCACAAGCTTAAAACTCAAAGATTGAAGGGGTCAACACAGGATACCAATCCAGTTTCATAATACAATTTATCCTAAATTCCAGGCTTGAATGAATATTTTTAAAATTCAATTTATGATTACAGAAACTTCATTGAAGCATTTTTATCTCGTGTATAATACGCACCCCAAGTTTTAAGAGTTAAAGAAAAACATTAATGGCCATGTATAATACGCAGGTTAGGTTTGCCAGTTCCCAATTATTTCAGATGACGATTGTGAAGAATTTTTAGGCTTTTAATATCGGTATTGTTGGACATAACTGGACTTACAATATTCATTTTTATTACAGGACTTGTTAATTTTTTATAGTAGTACGCTAGTATTATTATATCTATAGTTCCACTTGTATTAATATACAAGCACTTGTATCTATGGTATGAAGGTAAATAAAGTGTAGGTAGTTAAATATTATATTTATAAAACTAACTCAAAACAGCATCTAATAGAAGTTAAATGAGGTTAATAAGCAAACATGTCTCGTCTTGCTTTCAATTGATGATCCAGTATTCTTTATGCATGTTTAGTGTTCTCTGATAATGGCTGAAATTTTTACACCTATGTATAATACGCAACCAGACTTTGCATCCAATTTTTCGGGAAAAAAAGTGTGTATTATACACGAGATAATACGGTAATAGAATTTTTTAATACACAGAGTCCGAGACTAGAGCCAAGTAAAACGAGGTCCCTCTCGAGTCTATAAACCCCGAGGACCTGTGGTTGCAGGCGATACTTGACTAGCAGCCCGATTACAAAACGTTCTTAATTAAAGTGTTTATTTGGTAGGAGAACTACTGGAGATAGGTTGAACCTTACTGCAATAACTATAAATCAATTTTCAATATTAGACCTACCATATTCGCCTTTTCAAAATTTTTACAATTCCTTTTAAAAATGCACACACCTGTTCTTAGGAAAACATCGCAAAATCAATTAAACAAACATAAAAGCACAATTGAAGTACAGCAATCGATTCTTAAGCGTTGATGAAGGAGGGGCTACATAACATTTAATGTACTCGGTGTTGCTCGGTTAGGGATCCCTTACCAGAAGCTTGACAAGGCACTACTTGGTTGGCATGTACCACATACAAATATATAGGGTGAGTCTCAACCCATACTCTCTTCTTCTCCTTCTTGCCACATCAAATTTATAAAAGATAAACGTGTTAGGAGCCCGGTATGGTAACGAATCTGATCCCAATATGCTACACCTTCAGCAATCAAGGGGTAATGGTCATAGACTGAATCACCTAAGTGTCTGAAGAAGATATTCGGATATAAATTATGCATTGTAAATGGAGGATATATAAAACATTAAATGTTAATGATTTTTGAATTTATGATAACATGCATTATATTGTACAGTATTTACAGGGGAATTGAGTGACTACCTTCGTAAATATTCAGCCATGAGTAAAAAGCTGGATTCCTACTCAACAGTTGCCCTTATGAATAAATGAAATTGTTGTGAAGGCTCAATTCTTCAACCTGGATCTCAAATACAGGGCATAATATACTGTAATTAAATCTTACTACTCTATAAGTGTTATGCAAACTGGGAATCTTATAAAATCTTGCATTATAAAAGTTCGGATGACCTAGGGCCTTAAGCATAAATTGACAACGGGCATCTTCTTAAGAAAGAAAGTCATTCAATTTACAATATCTAAACGACTGCTGTGACTTATGGGTAGGCCCTATATACTTTTGATATTGAGTGCTACCCTTTCTGGTCACGTGTAAATTGACCATATGCTCTTATTGTAAACAAACACGTCAATACCGCTCTCAGCATTAAGTAATTACGACAAGACCATCAATGGTTCATTTCTGCTAATTGTACGTATTGCCCATGGTAGCATACTGTTTACTAAAAACTTCTATGACAGTAAACCTTTTATATGATGGGTCCAAACATCCATTAAGTCTCATAAGAAAATCCCATCGGGAATCAGTTTTTCTCGTTTCCCGCTTCTTAATTACTTTTTTGTTACATGTCTATACGTGAAACAGAGATGTTCAAAATGTGGAATTTCCCTCAAGTTCAATATCTGTAACATATCAGCTGCCTGCTGACGCAAAGGAACAGACAAGTGTCCTTTAAGTAGCCAAAAAAACGGCGAAACCATATAGACTCACAGTTGGACGCTGGTTTTACATGTCGCTGTCTGCCGACCAAAAGTCATAACTCCTTTTAACTACTTCTAATGACGTATAAGGGGATACTCTGAATCAAAATCATAACTGTCTAATTACAGAAGAACCCGGATAAGAAGTATTTCAAGGGACCCGATGTTTAGCGGCTTCTTAAGCGGGAGAGTCTTATACGGGAAATTGAGGTTTTCACATTTGAATATTGAGTTGCATTGAAGTAATCATCATCATCATCATCATACCCTTATCCCGCCTGTCGCAAGGTCGGTTCTGCGGGTTCTAGCCCACCACTCCCACCAGGTTCCCGTCCACCCCACAGACTACCATATCCTTATGGACAACGTGCTCTCACGTCTGCTTTGGTGTCTTCCGTCCCGGGTGCTCCCATTTGTTGTTGTTGTTTGTTGGAGTTTAAGGTCCCGTCAACTACAAGGTCATTAGAGACCCGTCCACTGAATAGTTCTAATGCATATACTGCACAGACACTACACTAATGCGACGATTATTGGGTATTAGCAGTTCCCAGCTTTCCCGAGCGACCACCCATGTCAGTACTAACTGGGCTTGCGTTGCTTAACTTCAGTGATCAGACGAGAACTGGTGTATCCAACGCAACTCGCCGCTCCCCGGGTGCTCCCAAACACCAGCATTCCTTTAATGAACCTTCCGCTATGGAGGAAGAGCCCGTAACAACTCTGTAACAGAGTAACACACGATCTTCTCATTACGTGTCCATACCACTAACAACAGCATACAGCATACTAACAGCTGACGACATACATTTCGTGCAAGGTCAAGGCTATATGGATGCTGCATCCGGTGACCTGAGAGGTGAGTCTGCTCTGTTATCTAAACAAACCACTGAACTCTTCAGGAATGAGTATGATTTATGACAGGCATTGGCACACCTGTGAGTTTCGACGTTGGCCTAGGCCCACATCTTACATCTACCAAGTAAGGCTACCCTAAACTTATTGAAAATGGTAATGTAATAACAATCAGTTGTTTTAGGTTGCAGTAGTAAATTTACTAAAGGGAAAATTGGTTTTTTGAAGAATGCAACTCTATTTAATAACGAAACAAAATGCAACTAAATATTCCTAAAGAATCCTTATCACAATTAACAGAGGTTAGCATCTTGAAAGGAAAATTTAAAAAAGTCATGACAAGATTAATTACAGAAAATAAGAAACCAATCTCTTTTCTTGTACATTAGATACTATGTACATTCAATAATGCCCAGTTTCGTCTTATACACTCTATAAAATTGTACTTCTTCAAGGACGTGCAACACTTAATGCTTCAAACGAATAAAATCGAAAGCACCATTATGGCGCTGAAAAAAAATTTCTTATAGCCTCGATTTACTTGATAGTACCACCCCTACAATTTTATAGGAAGAAGCATAATGTGGTCTATGCAACACATTCTCGCCAATTCATCTAGGTAAATTCAAACCATTTTTCGATAAAGCAGGCAAATAAACTGCTCTTAAAAGGTTTTCTCAACAGTCTTCTCTCGAACTACATTCACATTATCGTCCCTTAGATTCATCTGGTAAGCCACTTTCTAACTCTGTTTAAATGTTAATGCCATTTTACTCCTTTTCAAGGTTTCATTAAGTATTTACATGTAATACTGAGACCCCACAGTTGAGGAAAAATCGAAAGGAAGTACATTGCATTAATATTTTAAATTTTCCTTAATGTACCGGTAGTTTTAATGTTAAAATGAAATTATTCGTCTATACACATTTGAAGATAATAGGATTTCTTATTCATTTAAAAGAAATCTCTGCCCTCTGGTCTCACATTATAAATACTAAAGACACAAGAATCCAATTTCAGGTTGGAGAGAAAATGCTTCTCGTTATATTTAACTTAATCTTTAATGATATATATATGCTGCATATACACACTTGTGTGGGAGTAATATGAACGTCAGCCTAGCTATCTATTAATAATGTACCGCATTACTAACCTATTCAATAAAGTCCACCAAAAGTCAAAGGGTGACAAATGGGCAGAGTGACAGGGTCGACACCTTTTGTTTTGAGTTAATACAAAAAGTAATGTTGTAGCTATAATTTTCTGTCTTAAGGTACACCGAAGTTCCATCTGATTCTTACAATAGATAACACTTGCCGCGCTGTAAAATTGCCTTATCAGTGAACTGGATGTGAGGGTTAATGTCACGTGTTGAAAGCCATATATTTTGTCCCTAATCCATTCTTTCTTCCTACGTCATTATTCAGTTACCGCTTGCTAGAGCAGTGGTCACCAACCTTAGTCTCAAGAGTCACATAAAAGCAGTCACTCGAAATACAGGTATGCGTTTCCCTAAGGTCCCGAGTTCGACCGATCATTGTAAGATATGTTTAGAGATTAATGCAAAAGATAAATGTGAAATTCATTTGGTGATAGTACTAAACCCATTTCAATGGTTGATTATAAAGATGCTTCTGTGAAAGATATAAAACGGGGGATGGGTCATAAAAGCAGATGGACGACCGGATGGCAGAGCGTAGATCCCGCAGTTGCCAAAATCTTAAGTTCTGTATTAAATAGAAAGTTCAATTTGTCAACCAACAATTGCACAATCGTGATAATCACTTTCTGCGTACATTTCCTCATTCTTAATCTGGGACACTAAGCTATATAGAAAGTGTGTTTTATTATAAATTTGATTTTAACTTTGATCTTCACTGACAAGTGCCTGATAAACAATAATCATACCAGTCTAGACAAATGATAGACAAAGCCAAAATTGAATGCAATTCAGCGACTTGCTGTAATTTCTTCATTCGAATATCAAATCAGTAATTAAACTTACACAACATAAATTTCAACATGGAACTCAAAATTCCCTCAGCAGCAGTTCAGTACTGTACGTTTCAAAAAAGAAATTTACATAAAATAATTTATATAATGCTTTATGACAGATCATCGATTATACGCATGAATACATACTGTATGCTTAATAAACTGTTTGGTAAAAAAATTTAAAAATGAAATGTGTTGTAATTTAATCGTAAACATCTGCTATTAAAATAATCACTTTATTTAATTTAATGTCAGTGTGCGTAGTTACCATAAGACATGTTTGTCTTTCTTTTTATACTTCGACAATATACGATGTTTAGAAAATGAAAATCGTCTTGGTGCAATTTGCATGAACCCATATTATATATATGGATCCCTTGCACATCGCATTACACTCTAGGGACATTCAATTAATTTTTCTGCAAATGTGCTCCTATCATAAAGTCTCACCAGTATCTTGGCCTACCTCAAATATAAAATAATAAACCAATTTCACTTATATTTCATATACAACATTTTAGACAAGAGTGGAAATATAAAACTTCAGTGCAGGTTTCATAGAGCAGGATAAAATTATAAAAGTAATCCAACAGGATATTATCACAAGTGCTTGTGTCTTGAATATGCTAATAAAGCTATTACACGAGTAGAAATAGAGTTCCCTCATGAAATTAACAACAAACAACATATCGTCACAAACATTCACAAATTTAAAACCGAAAAATGAAGGGAATATCTAAATGAAGCAATATAATAATTGCTGCTTGTGCTTGATCAATATTACTCTAGTAATTTAGTTGAAATGATGTAGAGAGAGAGAGAGGGAGGGAAAGCCGCAGCTTTTCTAGTATTCTGCTTCCGGCAACCAACCATTCTGATTGGCATGAATGAAGGACACCAATTGTATAGTGCAGTGAATTGGATGAGCTACAGAGCTAATTATGTGTTCTGCGGACAGGACTTGTGGTAGGGTAGTGCATCGAATTGGTTGAATAACTTTATTAAAATTCCCATATTTATGACAATTATCATGGGGCTGGATTTACTAACTTGACCAAATATTTTTACTAGTGCTCTAAATACCCCCTAGCTAAACTGCACAAGCCGCTCAACACGCACACACACACTACATGTCAGTGCTACTCTAATCACTACTATAATAGTCACCATAATAATCCATTTGGTTATCGTCAGATTTCAATTACCCTAATGTCAGAGGTTGTGTTACGTGAAGATCTTTCGATACCGGTAAAACGGTGAATTTATTCATCGGCAAGGTTTGAAATATTTTATGCATGCTGACAGGGTATTGAAAATCAAACCATTTCAACCTGCATACTGCGTCAGAGTTTGTGTGCACACACTTTTACTAGGTCAAATGCCTATAAGGGCTTTTACTCGCCAATTGGTATTATATCTATATGCAGTAACTTTCATACAGTATACAAATATAAAATACGCTTAATTCTGAAGTCGCGATCAAGCAAAGACAATACAGTTGGAACTCTATAGACTGTAATCCAATCACTTCTGCCATTAATAGCTCATATGAAAACATATCAGTTACAATTTCAAAACTGACTTGAAGGACCTACAGTATGTGTAGTAAACATACTAGTATTGCTTGAATGAGCACAATAAGATGAAGGACCTCATAATTTACTAATTTTCTTGAAAAGAGTCCTTGGAGACATTCACCCTCGAAATAATGCAATGTTAACCGCTTTGCAAAATGATATTGATGAATGTTCAGGGTGATTGAACTCTAAGTTGTTTCAAAACAGTACTCCACCATCGTTTCTACAGCCGTCCCCTTTTATGATTTAGGGAACGTATCATAGTCCTTAGAGATTTCAATGATCAGTACTAATTGTGTTCCATCAAGAGTCCGAAATTAAAAATAAATTATGGCTTTCGATTCCAGCCTGTTCTTGTCTGTTTTAAGTTCTGTAACATCTACTTGCTAACATTGATCTAATAGCAGAACATTCCTAGACATTTGAAGATTCTGGATCCCAGCATGTTAACTATCAGAAAAAATGTTGCAGCATTTCTGTGTTCAACAAGATGGATTGCACTGTTTATCAGTGTCCTCTGCTTACTAGATGAATCAATTTCTTCTACTGTTTTAGTTATCATATAGTCCTCTTGTGATGCTTTCTGTTCTTCATCTACTTTACAGGATACTACATTCATTTTGTGTTTAGATGTACCTCTTTGCTCCTTAGAAACCCTTATTTTAGGAATTCACGTACAAAAAGTCGTGGTTTAACTACTCGAAACATCCCCATATTCCTATATCCGTTACAATACCCAAGTGACATAACAAGGAGACCAATTCCAGAACTCCATTTGGTCCTTAATAGAAATCTTTAAGTGAAAAAAACCTTAACATTAACTAACATGTGGATCCAATTTTTTTAGTTCATTCTCTCAATATGAAAGCTGACTTTATCTTCAATGAGACTTAAGAGACTTCTTGAAGATTATAATCAACCTAACTGCAGCATAATACTTGACGACATTCAACTTCTGTCATTGCATTGGCAGACTTTGTATGGCCTTACATGCAATTAAGCCTGATAATAGAATGGTCATTTTGTTAGATGAAGAACCAACCATTCTTGATATAGCTTCATAGAGAAAGGACCATTATTTAGAGACCTCACGTATGGAACATTACATCTCTTTTGCAATATGGTCCATGGTAGGAACCAACCATTAACAGAGTTAGTTACATAAAAACAGCATTGAACAATTACTACCATATACTCTCGCAGCATATTTATCTCACTTGTGCTTCTCCCCCAAAAACGTTGACGAGTGAAACAGCTTAGAGAAACTCTACACATGCGTATACAGTAGTGGGGAAGACTTACATAACGCATCTGTAGTGCGAGAGAGAGAGGAGAATGATGAGGAAGAAATGAAGTTTATCATGATGGCAGGTGAACAATTAAGCAGAAAGGAATATTGCAGCGTTCATGTCCAGAAGCAAAGATAAATGACAAAAGATATTGATATATGTCTGACGTTTCAATTACCAAGTTCAGTGAAACGTTACCACCGGTTGCTACGCCAAAATATCTCCTCTTAGAAATCTCATTTTAAGCATATTTACTCAGTGACATAAACATATACTGTATAGTGTACATGGGCAACTTCATGTATGCCTCCCATACCCATTCATATCGAAAATGTAAAACAAAGGCCCCACATTAATTTACAAAAATGTATCTAAAAATGAAACAGATGAATATACAGTAAGTATGATTTGAACGCCAAGATTGGTGAATGACCATATATCATTGATATTTATGTGCTACATGCAGTTAACTATCTTTACTTCTCCCGTTTCCCACCAATCTCAAAAAATGTAAAATTATATCATCATACATGACATATTCAAATTATTATATGAACATCTAATTTACTTTCATTTCAATGTGTGGAAGGGGAATTCGCCAAATCCCAACCGAACTGAAAGAGCGTTCTTCTCAAATAATAATAATACTAACTCAGATAAAGCTTTGGTTACTCGTAAAGTTATCAATAATTCAACAACATTATTTAACTGAAAATGTAAAAACTTAATACTCACACACACAAAAAAATTTTGCACTAAGAAAAAAAGATTACATTGATATTCAGATACAGATTAGCAGAGTAAAATGTAATTTTTCCAAATTGAATGCCTTTTCTAAGGCTAATGACTTTTTAACTTCAAAATATGCGAACCGACAACCCTTGCCCCCAGAGTAACTAATATTTAATGAGGGCTGAAAGAGTAAATGCTTTACTAGCACTATAAAAAAACTTCAAATGAATTACAAATTTAGGGTTTCAGTGAGTTCAATAAAATAATCTTTCTCCTTGAACTTTAGTTCGTTTAGGTAGCAGATATTAGGTCCTTTTGTTCGACTGTTGTCAAAATTGAAAGATACAAGAAGTCAAGTAGCCAGAATGAGTGAGACTATTTCGTTAGGGCCCTTCAACTACAAAATCATTATAACCCCATCCACTGCATAGTTCTAATGCAGAGACTGAGCAAACACTAAACAATTAGCAGTACCCAGTGTTCCCAAGCGGCTACCATGTTAGAACTAGCTGGGATCCCCTTACTTAACTTCAGTGAACAGACGAGTTGTTGTTGTTGTTTGTTGGTGTTTAAGGTCCTGTCAACTACAAGGCCATTAGAGACCCGTCCACTGCATAGTTCTAATGCATATACTGCACAGACACTACACTAATGTGACGATTATTGGGTATTAGCAGTACCCAGCTTTCCCGAGCGACCACCCATGTCAGTACTAACTGGGCTTGCGTTGCTTAACTTCAATGATCAGACGAGAACTGGTGTGTCCAACGCAACTCGCCGCTCGATCAGACGAGAACTGGTGTTTTGGTTATTTAGTAACTTCAAATTTGTCTGATGAGACCAGGCAGTGGTCTGAAATATGGTCATGTGATCGAACAGCAAAGTTTCCCCACACCTGACCTAAATTATATAGGCCTATGTGCACAAAATTTCCTCTCACCCAATGTCTGTCAAAGTCATGACCATTTTTTTTCTCACACATACGTTAGAAGTAATGTGTACGTAGTTGAGAGCGTGTAGAGCTTTGATGCTTCATGATAAGATGATCGTTGTCATGCATCGTAAAAAACGTGAATTTTTATGCAAAATGTTAAACGGATTCAAGTATTATTTGGACACATGTCTGTCTTTTGCCGAGAAAGGATTATTGATCACTAGTAGAAAGGTAATGCCTTGAAAAGCTATGAAAAAAATTTAATATTTTTATTCTTTCATCAATGTTTTTTAAAGTTGCATACCTTATTTAAAGTTTTATTTTAAGTCACGCTATAAATGTCCACTTCACATCATCGCCATGTTGTGAAATATTACAGTTCCTACACTTATTCTGTTTTTGGTAACATCTGTTCAACTACATACTGTTAACTGACGTCATTTTACAATGTATTATCATAGTTGTACGCATACTATAACGTACAAATTTGGTCTATTCCGAGTAACCACAAACTATAAAAATGTCTATTAACACAATAATGAGATATGACTGCAAGTGCATAACGCCAGAAATATCGCGAGTCAATCATTTTGGCGTTTGTATAGACCAGAGATTCCCCAAAGTAGGTGATACTATCCTCTGATAGGTGCTGAATGGTCTTAAGTTGGCTCTAGTGGCAAGAAAACATAAGAGATAGAGAGGTATTGGGGCAAGAAACTGCATACATATAGTAGCTATTAATATCAAGGGCATCCACAGATAGCCTAAACGTTTGGAGGGGCATGCTGGCATAAATCACTGGAATGGAGTAAGGGTTGATAGCCCCCAAAAATATTCGAAAATCATTGACAGAAAAAGACTCCAACATTCCTTTCACATTTTATACAAGTTTATTATTCAGTATTGCGAAGGCTATTTTATGCGCAATCTTTAAGTTCTCTGGGGGACGATTATTACGCTTGTCTTCAGAATTTATTTTTAAAATACTAGAAGAACCATTTTTGCTTCTTCAAGAAGCTGTTTGAATACAGTCTCCATCATGTGCCAATGGCATCTTGTAGAATTTTTCGAAAACAGATTAAACAGGCCTTTGCCATTTGTAAAGACGATCACCGGTTTGAGTGTAACAACGTAGTAATATGAAAATAATGATTATTTCTATGTATTAGGCCCTCGTTTTATTTTCGGTAAAACTTCCTCCTGTCTGTCTTGTGGTACACTATTTAGGCCGGCGGGTTTACTCTAAGTACACCTAAGAGACAGAATGAAATGATTGAGGCATCAGAAGGCTGCCAGTGCCGTCGAAAACTGTCTAACATTTCTCTCTAGCTCAGGACAACTTATTAGCTGCAAATACTAAGCACTCTGGAATGCGGGAATGGTATCCGAATAAAAGCACCTCCTAACCTTTTTCCTACCTATGGCAGGGTCGATACTCACCTTGTCCCTCTGAATGAACACAAGGGCGATTATTGCGCAATGTCTTTTCCACAGCCGGTTGCCGACCAAAGCTGCAACCCCTATGCTTATTTATCGTGGGTCGAGTTCGAGCGAGTTCCTACACCTGGAAATTTTGTCTCATCTACCCGCTGCATAGTAGAGAGGAGTCTTTAACGTGCAAATGCCATTGTGCATTTTACTTCTTACCCGAAGGAAAGCACACTCGGGGCCTCTCTCCCTCACCCGAAAGAGAGGCCCTAACTCTTTCGATGACCGGTTAGTCAACCTTTTGTGACTTCCGAGGTTAAGCAGGTAATTTTTTACACCCAAAATTTTAAAGCGATTCTTTTAAGATTCTAGGCGCTAATATTTAGGGGTCCTGTAGCTTCGAATAGCAACCTGCATCATCTCAAGAAATAAGAAATTATGTTTAAAATCGAATTACTCTCTTTCTAGTCGATTAGAAAACTTATTAATTTTAAGAAGCGTAAATGGTTATATCCCCTGATGTTTATTTAATAACAGCATCCAGCTAGAAGCGTATACCACGAATATGTAAAGATAGGCAATTAAAATATACAATTTAAGGGAGTAGTTGTAAAGTTATTACCGTTGTGCATATCTCATAGGGCATGAAAATAGTAGTTTACAAACATGTTAATTGCATACTGTGTAGGTCCGCTGCTAGAAAAAAGTGTATAGTTAAATGGTAGGCAAGCCACAGCTGAAAGTGAGTTTCAAGTGCAGGACTACAAGTCACACAATTCAAAAACACTCAAAATTTTATGATGTAAAATCAAACTTGAGTCATTTGATTGACACAAGCAGAGTCGAGAAGGACCCGTGTGTGCCCGGGATAGAATAGGCACACGGCATCTTCCGCAGTGCATGTAAGAGGCGACTAAACGGGGCGGACCAGAGAAGGAAAACCTGGAACATTATAATTCCTCCTCTGGGAGGTGACCGTAAGAAAACGCCTACCCACGTGCTTGCCTTGGGTGGAGACTCGAATCCCTGGGGAAAGTGGATCCTGGTGGTTAAGGGGGCACGTCCCCTACAACGTCTCTGGGCCAACACGCTACTTTGGTCATGGCCTCCAGTGGAAATAGCGCGGTCAGACAGACACCCAGTCTGATCAATCGGCTGGAGGGGGTGTTTTCGCCCCTTAGGGTTACTTTCCGAGATGACATGGTCAGTCGCTGATGCCAATTGGTCCTTGGACTCGACGGTGATGGCTCTCTGACGGTTACTTGTACGAGCAACCCTGTCGTTACGAATGGGCGTCCCCTTGTTGGGCTCCGCTGTTGACAGAAGAATGCTGACAGGAAATTAAAATTTCGCACCCATATGATGGAAAATTAAAAAAAAATTTCCAAACTACGGTGCAGGGGATTGAAACCCCAGTGGCGGCAGCCGGCAGGGGTGAACGAGCGGGCCCTGGGCCATTGTTATCATGCGCAAGCAATGTCACGGGGGTGCAGACCTCAGCTCCCGTAGAAAAAAAGAGGACGAAAGATAAACATGAAGAAGACAGAGTGTTTAGCTCTCAATTGGAAAGGATAGGAAAATAATGGTGACTTACTCTCTGTGGGCGAGCTGGTGACAAAGGTGCAAGAGGTAAAGTACTTTGGATCAGTGTTCCAAAGCAACGGGGAGATAAATTCGGATGTTACCCATGGGATGGTTGAAGTGAAGACAGCAAGCAGAGTCCTGTTTGACAGGAGAGTTCCGATAAAGTTGAAAGGAAAGTTTATAGGGCAGTGGTTAGGCCAGCTGCTATGTGGATCAAAGTGTTGGGCAGTGAGAGAGTCACACCAATAGAATGTAAGTAGTCGAGATGCAATTGCTGCGGTTCATAAGTGGGATGTAATAGTTGATAGAATTAGGAATGAGTATATTAGAGGTAGCCTGGGGGTGGGGGACATCGCGGAAAAAAATGAGAGAGGGTAGATTGTGGTAGTATGGGCACGTAATGCGAAGAGGAGAGGAGGAGCTCGTAACTGTTCGTTAGGTCCATTACAGGAATTCAAGTGGTTGGAAACACCGGGGGCAGGAGGAGACCAAAGCAGACAAGGAGCTGGTTGTCCGCAAGAATATGATGTGTGTGTGGAGTGGACGGGAACCTGGTGGGAGATAGGCGAGAGTGGAGGGCACCGCAGACCCGACCCAGCGGCGGGCGGAATAAGGGGATGATGATGAAACAGAGTTGAGAAGAAGAGAGTCAACTAAACAGCACATCGAATTGTGGTAGAAATGGGCATCACAAACAGCTGGTGATGGTATCTAGTGATATATTCTACTGGTAATGTGTCAGCTCCTATAAACGACTTTAAAATTTAACTTGACTACTGTCCAACATTTATTTGAAATATCGACATTAGTTGCTGACAACAGGAAGATACTCAAGAGTAGGGTAAAGACCAATATATTTTGAGACGAACATCATACACTAGTAATTATGTTACAGTAGAGGTGGGAAAAATAAGCGACTAAATGTACACTAATGTATTGGTGTCGTTTATGAAACAAGAAAATGTAGCTATACATTATAGATATAGCATTATGTAAGTAGATATTAAATACTGTGACTATAGTTTCATCAATAACATACTAGCAATTTGTAAAGCAACTTGTAAGCAATTATTTTGAAAGCGTCCGTATTGTACGTGACTTGTGCCAATTAACAGGTAACAAGGAACGAAACAGAACGAAAAAAAATTTGATTCGCTAACTACATATTACAATGACTTTTTTACATTCCAGTGGAAAAAATGTCCCACCCTCACATAAATACATTCATATATCTTTACAAAAACGTTTCTGATCCACTACATATCAAAGTTGGACAATCCTCCACCACCTTCCTATTGGCAAAAAATACTAACACCTCTGCAGAATTTTCTTAACACCTCAGACTCCCGTGATAAACAACAATGATGCCAAATTGATGCCACATTAAGCAACAAATAATTTCACATGTTATAAGGATTATCATTACGAAACTTATATTTTTGAAGTAGGTCAGTAACAGTTTGCTAACTGCTGACAGCACCTAATCCACCTATTAATGGTTCCTTCCTCATCTTCATCTGGAGTAATATTTCTTATTTTATTTCGTTTCTCAGGCCTTTGAGTAGCAGTCAGCTATGGATTAGTAATGTTCCTGTTTGATTGGACTTCGAAATTAAGTGATTGAACTCTGATCACTGAAGTTAAGCAACGCAACCCCAGTTAGTACTGATAGGAGTGGCCGCTTGGGAACACTGGGTACTGCTAATACCCAAAAAATTGTCGCAACAGCATAGTGTCTGTGCAGACTCTGCATTAGAACTACGCAGTGGACGGGGATCTAAGGACCATCGTAGTGAAAGGGCCCTAAACACACACCAACAATAAATCAATAGAATTACGGCATTAAAACTGTGTATCTCGCTAACTCAAAGGGCGACAGTCTTTCACAGAATCTGTGAGTTAAAATTGAATTCATTAACAACTGCTCAAAACATTTGCTTACAATCTTAAATAATGTTCACAAGTTCAATAATAATGTCACACGTGTATGACCATAAACCACAAGCGCCTGAAAGTGTTTGCAAATGTTCCAAATGTTGTTAGACGATTCAAAAATGTTGGTCGGTTTTGGATTTCTAAGCATATTTGGCAGCGATGCGATATGATACACACACATATCAGTGACACAAGATGCGATGTTGAAGGCGAACAATGTTTAAGTGCCTTTACATACATTTGTAACTAACGTTTACTAGCATATTTCTTTGTAGATACTCGACTTTTATCAGCAGGAGACCTTTCCCAAACACAAAAGTAGAGTAGTGCAGCAGATTTTCGATTTGACCACGTTTTTATTATACATATATACGAAACAAACCCTAAGAAATTATTTGGAATATTTTCATTCCCAATCGTTGACGTAGTATTGTTGCTAGGCATACTGTATTTATTTTCGTACCTGTAAACACATTCCTCTAACATTTATCCTTAATATGCAACTCGGGATATTATTATGGCTTTGCTTCAAGCAAATAAATAAAAAAACTATCCACAATGGTGGGAACTGAGAGGAACTCTTATTAATTCAGAAAAACACCTATAACAGCTTTCGGCTCAATTATATGACTAGAAACAAGAAAAAATTAAGGCGTTAAGGTACATGAGAATGAATTCTAGCACCTATTTTGGGCTTGAGTAAATCAAATGTCCGAACTCGTCTGCAACAGAAAAAAAAACGATCGATGACGATGATGAAGAACAAACATGTTGTAAATAATGTAATGTATTTTTAGGGTATTTACTATCACGTACGGAAGTGGGGGCCAACTTCTAGACGTCCAGTAAAATTATGAATAATGGATTTTAGGGCTGCGATAAAAAACACTGACAGGCATCAAACAGTCGTTGTACGTCAACCTCTACCAATATATCATAAGGATATACAGTATATACCATGTCGATTCTAAGTTAGACAAAGTCAAAATACAAAACAGTAAATGAAGTCAGTAAAGTAAAATTAATTAATCTGGTCACAGCCTACAAGAGGGAAAAGTTGCCGTCCCTAATTCTGCTTTAAGCTGCCCAATTTTTGCTAGGTATCCAACAAATACAATCCTACCATAGCGGAAAACAGGTTAAAGGAAATTAGATTAAACAAAAGGTCCCCAATCATTCATGGCCCGTAATCATAGAATTCAGTTAAAAAGCCGATAATACAACTAAATAGCGACTTTTAATCCTTTTCTTGTTGAAAAGGAGTCAAAATTGGCAAGAAACAATTTTTAATTATTTTCCTATTTTTAAGAATGATCAGTGATGCTTAATAACGCCCTTTGTTTGAGTCACAATGAACTTCAAAGATCAGTTTCCAACAGAGAATCCAACGTAGACCCAGAAATAGACCCTGTAAACAATCACAAGCTCATCCTTTAATTAAAGAAGTCATTCTTTGTGTTTGTGAAATTTTTCATAATTTTGGTTCCTCTCCATCAAAAACACTTCAGTTTTCAACTGGGCCCATAAGGGAAGTTAATTTAACCAACTAGTAGAGCTATATAGCATTTGATCCACGGTTCTGTTGATAAAACAATACGGATTGGGACATTGTCCTATTGAGATACTATGCTATCTTTACTAATTAATATGATATGTGGTGAAAGATGATCCTCTGACATTTATTTTATTGCTTTCACTTCTCCAGAAAAAAATAATTTCCGATATAGAGCACTGCTTTTGCAAAAAAAAAACAACATCCATACAATTAAATCAACGGCTCTTAAGATGTCCCAGGACATAATTGGTGCTCTTAAGTCGTGTCAGTAAAAAATGTAAACTATAATTTATCAACACAGTAGATATTTTTCAGCAAATTGTAAAATTGAAACATATTTACAGTATAAAAACCTGAAAACTTCGGGGGAGATAACTCCAATTTCCCAATAACTCCAATTTCTCAAAGGGCATTGAGTACCACTGGTCTAAACGCTGGAGGGAGCAGCGAATTGCGTTGGACACACCAGTTCTCGTCTGATCACTGAAGTTAAGCAGCGCAATCCCAGGTAGTACAGACATGGGTGGCCGCTTGAGAAAATTGGGTGCTGCTAATACCCAAAAATCGTCGCATTAGTGTAGTGTCTGTGCAGTCTCTGCATAAGAACTATGCTGTGAACGGGGCTCTAATGACCTTTGTAGTTGAAGGGCCATAAAACACCAACAACATCCACATCTAAATCCTGGTTATCTTTGGACAAGGATGATGAAGATTACTTTATGTAACAACAATTCAAAGAACTGAATTATTTCGAAATTCACATCTGATACATTAAATGTCATAACTATTTACAACCTAAAGTCTGTTGTTAATTTTGCAGCATATAAATATAGGCAAATGAAGGACAAGCACATTTATTTTCATGAAGAAGGCAACTGTCTGCAGTTAGACGAGGTTGGTAAGACCCTCGTTGATTCGTTAGCCAGCTACAAATTGCAATCTTATTGAACATCTTCGCATAAATCATAATCATTGTTTTATATTGTACTCTTAAAGAAACGCATAAAAAGCCTATATGTCAAAAGAGAGTTTCCGTTGTAGACTTTTATGCCATCTGAACAATTTTTAAACTTCAAATTTGTTTTATGGGTGAGCACGATGTTGAAAAATAGCCTGCGTACCAGACTAGGAAAAGGATTTATTGTGGAAATTTAGCGACAAAAGTTTCCATTGAACAAACATTCACGGAAAGATATTACTTGTACATCATTTGACTAATGTAATAGGCTTTCGGTGTACGTTATGTTGACACAATGCTTTATATTGACACGGGTGGAGCCTGCCCAAATACATCAATTTGATCAAAACTATGTACATATATTATAAAGGCTTTTATTCGAGGGCTACAAAACAACGACAGCTAGTTTGTTTCTTGAACTACGAGAGGACTTCAATAAAGTCGCTCAAAAATTAACATTGCCTTTTAAATTTTTTTAAATTATACATAGCTGACAATCATTTTCATGTATATGCTACGGCAATTCAAAATATGAAATCATTAACAAGATAATTTAGTCATCTAAAAATCACTATGGCGTTATTAAAATGCAGTAGGTCCTCATCTGTTGTCAGAGGTTTCAAGTGAGATTTGACAACGTTATTCAGTGTTAGAAATAATGATTTTTTTTTAACACAGGACGTTTTTCTACATGAACGTTTCCAGATTACTCTCAGATAGAGGGATTAGTCATTGTGGCAGCCCAGGAAACATTAGGTTACAAGTGGTATCTATGCTTATCGGCAAGACAAAGGTATCATCCAAAAATTTAACATTGTTCAGACTGCTGCAATCGTTTACTTTCGCTTTAAGCACATATACATCTATTTTGAATGAAACTCCCTTTTAAGAATCTCTAAATCCAACCGTCGCAAATAGAAAATATACACAGCCTGTACACCATTGTCATCATTACAAACCTTTTTTCCCGCCCCTGGTAGGATCATAACTTATATCAATGCTCTCTGAATATGGAACAAACAGCAGAACTGTTGGGGATATTTTAATGCAACTGACCTAATGCTGCAACTCCTTATTTATTAAAAATTGTCCTCAGGGAGGTGAACACCTACACCTAAAAATATTTATATGTATATTTTTACTTCATGTGGGACGGGTAATTTCACGTGCAATTGGAATCGTACACATCACACAGGGCCACACATTTTCTCAAGCTCGAAATCATGCAACTCGTTCAGGATTGATCCCGCAGCCTATAACTAACGAAGCCAAGTACACTAACCACTGAGTCCACCGAGGCAAATACATATAGGCCTGCATGCAGGTTAAAAATGCGATAAAAATGGAGTTGCTAATGCAGGTGCATCGCCGAGTATATCAACCACCAGTTGAAGCATCACACCATTAGCATTCTTGATGAATGCATGCTGTTATGTATGGGCACAAAGATCACCACAGTTTAAATCCCTTCACCATGCGATGGTACAGCCTTAAAGAAGTTAAAAAGCAGTGCTGAACAACAAAAGCTAGGCCTTAATGTCCAGACACGATGATCATTAGAAATCTGCCACATATGCGAGCATTTCAGATGATCGGTTCCATCTCACGTCTCCTAATGAATGTTACCACGGCTATTATCATGTGTCTTGAAAGGAGATTTCAACACCTACAAATTCCACTGATGTAAACCAACTACAAACGGCTTAGCATTTGCTTTATATCTGACAGCGGCTTTGAATGTCATTTAGCGCTCCTCTGAAAGCTCATCTTGAGGACCTGACAACTGACCAAAGTATAAACTGCAGTCACAGATTCTCGTGACTACTGCCTAGCAACCTGTACCCTTGTAAGTGATAATTACAAGTATTGTGACATCAGGATGGCAGCCAGTCTTCTTAAGTCCACTGCCGAACTGCAGGCCCGTTGCCATGATTTCTTAATCTCACTTCATTTAGTACACATCACTGTTTTTGAACTCATTTCCTGGATTAGAAATCTATAATTTTCAATTGCCTAAACTAGAATAGGTAAGAAATGTTATATTTTTTAACAAAGTGATGCTAATTAAACTTTTAACAACATAGCTTCTAAGCGAAAGGCTGACCCTTTAAGGTGTTTATTACGATTGCCAGCGTTGTATATTTTATGGAAATATTCCAAAAGAAAAACTACAAAAACGTGTACTTCAACTATTAAATGCGACGTCGAGATACCAACAATCAAATGGGCTATGAAAATTTGCATATGATAGAAAGTTAACATGCAAATTTTCATGTACACGGGACATCACTTTCGAGCATTTCATATGAGACATTTTAAAATATCTGTATGGAGAAATATGCCAAATGACAAGTTGGTACTATTCTTTTCTGGCTCCAAATCTTTGCTATATTTGCTATTACACATTTCACTTTCACACTACTTAAATATGCAAAAGATTTAATAGCACTGTCATTCACTTTTTCGAGATATACATAGGTCTGTTTGCAAGGGCTTCATTTGCATTTCATCACAAGGGAGTGTGCGCACTTGTATTTTGAGTCAGTATTTTTAAAACTTTCGTATGGATCCACATATCCACACACACTGCGGAATAGACATATGCATAACCTATATTTTTTACTGAAAAATATGACATGACTTCCCTATTTTATATAAATGTCTCATAATTATATTTTAAATGGTATACGTACATATCTTTATAGCAACAACATTATTCACTTCAAATATTTGTAACCTTAACATTCTCTTAGACAAGCAGAGTCTCTTATTTGAAACCACGTCTACATTTAATGAAATTGGGCAGACATCTTAAAATGCTTATTTGATAAAGGCATTGTCATTTCTTTTTTTAAAACTGAAATGTATATTAAGAAATTTATAATTAAAATGCAGAGTTTGAATTCTCGAGTGGACTGTAAATCTTCCCCTGCCACACCCGAAAACAACAAGATGGTACATCCATTCACCGAGAGAAATGTGATGAAAAGATGATTGTTGTAGGTTGCTAGTCTCTGACGAGAATTTAAAGAAATTATATTATAATAATTATGTTTGAAGAATAAATTAACGAGGCGACATTTTGCGAGTGAACTCATAGGCGTAGTAGGGAGATATAAAATCAGGAACTGGATTTTAAAAGAAACTATGATGTGCTGACAATGGTGCTTCATATCTATATCAAACAACTATTAAAAACAAAAAATTGTTGACCATTAATATGACCACTAATATGCACAGACTAATCACTTGTTATTAACGCATAGGAAGAAAGAATCCATTAATATTGCTTCTCCAAACAACAGAGCTTATTTAAATAAAAATTATAACCGGAAGTAGAAAGAAATGCGCGCCTTTCTTTGATAACAGCAAATCATAATGTTGATAATGATTCACTAGTATTTCCTATCAAGCACTCCAAGTGGCTTGAACACAAAAAGCAACACCGACAGGGCCCTTAACCAGGTGTGACTTCTACCGCGTAATGAAGATATAGCCCGAATAATAGTCATTCTCACGTGACACGCTGGTACACACGGGAGAATTACTGATCGGTATTGCTACGCAGCCGTCCAGCGCCGGCCTTACGAAGTGGGAGAAGCCCTGGGAAGTACAATTTGGGAAGTCCACTGGTCCAAGGTCGTCCTGGTTAAGGCATAGCATAGTGTATCAAGAGTTGAAGTTCTGTCAGAATTTATATTCTACAGAAGTTAAACTTATCCCTATTCAGTGGGAGGTCCCGAGGTCCCAACTCCGGCTGGCAGCCTAATGTTAAAACCCTTGAATATCTTCCGAACAAGAGGAGAGGCCCTGAAAATATTGCTGATCATCATACAGTATCTATTTTAATTTTAATACGTGTAGAAAGGGCTCTGTCATGTGCAGGGGACATCGCACACTCCAAACTGTACAATGGCTTTATTTCCCATTTACAGGAAGGTCCGCCTGAGGCTTTCCTCGCTCTTGTCGAAAAAAGCTGCACTTAGGACCTATTGAGTTACCATGTTAGACCTTATGCCGTGAATAACAGCTACACTGATAAAAGATACATATGTAATATATGCAAAACTACAGTGTACACTCCTGGAAAATAGTCACTATAGGCCTAATACTATGAATTAGCCAACCACAGTTCAAATGCTTTCGGCTTGTCAAACTACTTTTCCGGAGCATTATGTCCTCTAATAGATCTGTGGGTTTCACAATTGCGATTAGCAGTCCTGTCAATAATAAGGTCCTAAGCTACATTTGGGCACTGAATTCGGCTTTTCATATTAGTGAGTAAATTGCTGAATTCATAATGGTGAGACCTACCCTCTTTTTCAATAACAAAGGTCTGATGAGCCAGAATACCTCTACAACCCTTTATGATCTAAACTTCATATGTGAACAAAAGAGAATTTCATAATGAAGTTAATGTATTTGAAAGAGAACTGGTAAATTTTTCATATAACTCTTTAATGAAATTCCGATATAATTAATCTACTACAATCTATTAATGAAAATGTAGTGGCGTTGAATAGATTTGCCGGTATCTGCAATTTTACCAGCTTCAAAAGAGCTACGAGAAAACGTTTCAATTTGCAACCGTAAATGATCTTTCGACATATTGTAACTCGGTGGTCTATTCAATACCTTAAAACAATGCCGATGAGAAAAAAATTAAATATTAATGTAAAAATGCAACCTTCCCACTATTCAAACTGTCAAAATGTGTTTCTAACAATTATCAAGCGAAACAGCTGTGAGATGTACAAATAATTCTGTCGAATTCTGTATATGCTTATTGTACCCACATTAAGAGAAATCAATTATTAAAATATGCCGGTATTGGATAGTATCCAGCTGTATGATCGATACGTTTACACGTTGGTTTTCTACCCATTTACAAAATTCAAATATGTTTACCGATTTCAAGTTAAGTGCTCTATGCTATCCATGCATATGGATACATGGAACTGCCAAAACAACATTGTCCTATTGCTACGAAATTCAATACAAATAAAAGAAATAAAAAAAATTCACGCTAGGTATATCGATCCCTTTTTTTTAAAATATAGATGCCGATACTTTCTAGAACAGGGGATACCCAATCTCAAATAATGTAGGTCTTCAATTTATGAAGACATCTATTGGCATGTCTGATAATTTTCCCCATTGCAGAAGTTTGATATCCACGTGAGGGTGCTCATTGCCATTCAGGTTATGCAATTTCGATTCCCATTTATCCATCAAAGGCAAACATTAGTAAAACACGAGTGTCAACAGTTATCATTTCCAAACGGCAAAAAAATGACATGAAAGAATCACTCGAAGACATGGGCCAGAAAAACAGACAGTAAAAAGGAGCACCAACAAGCAAGAAATGAATAATCGCTGGGGAATGGCACCTGTGGTCCAGTCCGGGAAGAACACCCAGACCGATTCCTGTTGGAGTTGATAGGGTGTTTGATTGCGTCAATTTCCTAAGAAAACTGTGAATAATTTACCAACAACTTTTGAGACGTGGCAATAGTTATAGGTCAAAAATTGTCTTTCTTAATAATATCTACCTTATGACAATGCTCAACTTAGTGCAACTCTGGCCTTAGTAGGCGGTTTATTAGAAGGAAAACTCCAGTTACTGCCCATCAGCTAGGAAATAAAGCAGGTGACACCATGCAGAGATGTCCCTTCGTATAAAAGAGCCCTTCCTAAAGAGCAACCTATATATCTGCCAACTTTCCAGTTCTAGGAGCAGTCAACAGCCGTTAGCGCAGTGCAACAGTTTTACATAAGATTTCTAAGTAGTCTCGTCTTCTAACAAACATAAACATCACTCCTTAGGAAAGGGCACGTTTTATATATGAGCATAGTAGTTATATAATCAATATCAAAAAATAATAACATAAGGACATTTCTGAAAATTACTCTTCAGAGATCAATTCAACTATCCTGCAGGACACGAAATTTAGCAGCTATCAACTCATAGTAATTTTCAAAAAGAAGGGAAAGAGGTTGGATTACCTACGGTCCTTTAATAATGCCCATGCTATCAAACCATTAAATGATTTTCCTCGATTCAATGAAGGCATGGGCTCCACTTACGCAATATAGATTTTTAACGTATTATATAAGAGCATTCAGTATATGTAATTTACTAATACACAAGTAAATGTACACCTGTATATTGAAAAATTGAAATTTATCCCAAGTTATCAGATGACCAAGAGTGGAAAATACCCACAAGTTTCAGGTATCACATACTGAGAAAGAAACAGCGTCGAGGTCAAGTAAACGAGAACAACCAAGGGCACTTTGGGAACTACGAGCATACAATATTCTACGTATCAAAATAATCAATTACAAAATTTTCAACCAATGCTGTTTTAAAAATTGTAAACCAGTTAAATTCAAGCCAAAAAATTAAATAATTAGCGGAAGTAAGGGTTAAGCGCATACCTTCATTTTAATCCTATGTAGGAAATATGCAATTTTGTTCTCAAATTACCAACTGTGAATTAGTCTTGCACACTGACAGCAGCCCTCAACATCTACATATTATTTAAAACATTCCGGTAGTGTAGGGCATACTCTTAATGAATGTCCGATTTTAAACATTTATAGCACAGTTGACAAAATAAGAAAAACAGACGTGCACTTGCATTTCCATTCATGACTTAATTACCACCACATTATGAATTAAAATGAAATGGTAGTCTGCATACGCTTCGCTATCAACATCTTGCAGGAAAACATGAAAAGTACTACGCATCAAAGAAGTTAACAGAAGAGAATCTTACATCCGTTCTTCTCAAATCCATAAACCTATTGAACCTAAACTATTTACAGAAGTCTACCTCTACTACTGCAACGAAAAGCATTTTTTCACTTCAATCTGGTCTAATTGCATTATCAATTATACCATTCTGTATACATTAAGCACGAGGGAAGAGAAAGCAAAGTACAGTAAAAACAACTTTTATTGCAAAGTATCACACTGTCTTAAACGAAAGAAGCAATTTGCTTTCAATGCCGGCTAACTTTACAATTTAATTATATTCATACCTTACTTCACATTGCATATCCTAATTTAAATTGAATCCTTGCAGTGCATTCTGGCATGTACTAGGCTCCATTTGCAAAACTGTTATTTAAATTTGGAGATATGATTTAATGGACACAACAAGACACTGCTAACACCTGTATCCAGGGGTCTACAAAATAATGGATTCGGGTTATCGGAAGGATGAGAATAACAAGACGTTTCTGTAAGCTCTCGAGGGCTGCAGATTAGGCACTCAGATTAGTGTTTCAAGAGTAGCTGTACAGAGAAGTAATGTGCTACAGGCTCTGCGAAGGAAAGGAGACCTACATTATAAGGCTACTGCCATAAAAATTAATTAGAAGGAGTGATCATCTCAGTGGTAATGCTCAAGAACAATATTAATGAACATATTTACAGTATCGAAATGCCGGAAATATGCAAACAATAACGATAAGTATTGACAAGGACCTTGCGTGATTCAAACCCAAAATTTACTGCAGAAAACAATTCAACTTGAAATTTAAGTTTACATCTTACCTCAAAGATAAAAAAAAATCCACTCTACAGAGATGGCATTTGTATGCTGTATGATGCTAATTACACACCTGATTAGTAATAAGCATGGCGATCAATGCATCCTTCATAATTCATAGACTTCAAGTGTAATCTTATCGAGTTAATAATTTAGATGAGTTCTTCGAAAAGTCAGACAACTTGTACACCAATCTATTCTTAGCAAGAATAATAAAAAAAACTCTATATGAAAAAAAAAAAGCTAGACAACGTTTTTCCGTAGAGGAAACTCGATGTGTAAGTCACAACATCAGCAACAAGCGGTAATGATCGAAGACAAGAAAAGCGACTAACTGTTGCAAAGTGCAGCAGTTGCCAGAAATCCTAATGCAAAAAGGACTCGAAATTCACATCTTGAAGATGATAGAAAAAGCAACAGGAAATTTTCCCAAGAAACTACAACCATCTTCTATTCATTCAGTAGAATCACAGACGAAAACACTATTTTTCTCACAGCTCACTCTCTTTCTCTCTCACACTCTCTGTCATATATAAACCATACCATACGTCTATATAGTCTGCCTATTTTACTTTTCTACCGCTGTCTTGATGTAGTTCAACAATCTTTAGCTCACAGCTTATTGATTTGACTATAAAAAGAAAGAAAATTCCACCTATAGCAACAAATACGCTATTACAATGTGACTATTCTGCGCAGTTTTCCCGTCCTCAAACAAAATGGCGACGAGCAAAGACCTTCAAAGAAGAAGCAACTCACACACAAAGAGAGGGAGAAACACCAATGTCGCTACATATATTGACTCCTAAACAAGGTTTCACGAGAATTATTAAATCACTCGATGATGGAACAACATGCATAAATTTGAAAATCATATTACAATATAACCTCTACGTAGAGAATCTCGTGAGAATATAAAATGTGACATCTGCATTAAAAGCAATACTGATCTATATATGCAGTACTTGGAAAACTTGCTTTTTTGCTCCTTCTTCTTCTTCGTCTGAATATTTGACGACATCCATCTACTTTTCTTATAGTAATCAGTTCGGCTAGTAATTACAAAAATGTTACTAGTTGCTTGAAAGCTTCATTTCTTGTATGTCAGACAAACTACCAAAATCAATAATGGCTGATCACCTCGCTACCTTGACAACATTCTCTAGATTCACCATACTGTTGTCAAGAAATTTAATTACTATTAATTTAAATTTTTGTTAACTGGTGGGAAATAATTTTAATGAAATAGATTGCAATCTCATCGATTGAATTTCAGAGTCAACAACAAGCTTCGACAATGTACTGCGCATATTTTCTCCTTGCAGAAGTTTGAAAATGCAACCTGTACCCCAGGAGTCTTTGAAAGGAACTGCCGTACCATAAAACTAATATAAGATGGGAGGACCTGCCTGTGTCGGGGCATCTTATTAACAATCACAAAGTGAAGAGTAGTGAGATGTCGCCCACTGTTACACATTCTTTTACCTGACCTTGCTACCAAGGAATGTATTTCCCTAAGTATGATTACAGCAGTTAAATTTCCAGGATTGCACATCCTGTATCGGGCTCCGGAATTCAGTGGTAGATGAAAGCCCAGCAAGCCGTTGAAGTACAAGTCTGGGACATTATGTAGAATCTTAAATTTCAAGAGAAGCCCTCGGAAAGGCGTGGAGATTTTAACACTCCAGCCACAACGACTTGGTGTCCAAAATTAATCCAATTCGATAATTCACTTCTTCTTTTTTTTCTTTATCTCTATATAGGACGTCATAGTGAAAAACACTTTGTCAATATAAGATCAATGGATTTTTCTGATAAAGACGAGCACTTCGGTTGGCAGATGACGTAAGTAAAGCAACCAATTTTCAAAATGAGATAATAATAATCTATTTCCAAAAAAAAATTTTTCTTCTGTCAAATCAAGAAGAGTTGAATAATACATCCTTGTAAATAATGCGAGAACTTATTAGGAGTTCTGCAAAGAGGAAAAACAACAGAGTTCATCATTTCTTATTGGTTAACACCAGAAAAAAATACCATAATTCCTCATCCATGATTGACAAACGTATGTTTCTGAAATTGCATAGTAGGTCAAGAAAGTATTGACCACCTACAAATTACAGGGTGATGCTAAACTACTTGTAAGCAATAGCATATACAAAGCATTAACCAACATAATTTAAAATGAGAAAATAAACAAAATCATAGTTATTAGAAGTAATATATCTAGGTTATTTAGGAGCTTTTTGTATATCATATTTCACTCAACAGATCTTATTGCTTTCCAACGTCTAAACCAAAAATGCTACTGCCTTGAGGTATAAAACCAGTCAAAAATGGCCAAGACAACAACAACAAGAACATTAATTACAAAAATTATAACGGGAGATTACTTATCATATTAGTCGGCAAGTGGCGCCACGCCGTGCCCGTAAATTCTCTTAATTCAAAAATATTAATGTATTAAGACGGAATAATTAATTTTAACGAATATAAATTTCAAACTATCTCAAGGAGAACTCAACCAAACAAAAATTGCCGTTTGTCGGCCGGTGGTGACAGGAAAGGATTTGTGATTCTGGGTTGGCGGTCAAAATATTCGATAAATAGTAAATGATTATGGAAATTCATTTGAGAACTGTTTATTAAATTGAAGCATACGAACAGAAAGCCTAACCGACCGTAATTTCATAAATGCCCTCCTGTGTGGAAGGCCCATTGTCTACAACAGCTTACCTGATATTAAAAATCCGATCTAGTTCTTATACTACTGATCCGTTCACTGCTTGATGCCCGTTAGGAGAATTTATTAACGATACTGAAAGCCTCTCTTGCCAAAATACACCCCAAATTATGTTTTACCGTTAAGCCTTTTATATAAAAGGTAACAGACTTCATACCTTTCCAGCTTCCAATCCGAAATATTGTACAGGTTTACTGCCACCGAGCAAAACGGATAGTTATAAAATATGTGTTTTGATAATTTGGCATAAACAGGATGAATTTTATTCATCGGATAAATGGATGATTGAAATTGTTAAAAGTTGATAGTCTGAGCTTACCGGAAAAATACACATTCCGGGCAGAGCAATCCTGTGAAATATTAGAGGCAAAGCATCTATGGTTAAATGGAGGTACAATTTCAAACCCAGAGTTAATAAAATAACTCAACCCTAACCGCCTTACTTCCTACGTGGGAAGTGGAATTAGTAGAGAGCAATTAGACTTCAGAGGTGAATTTTAATCAAGAGAAATTATCAAATTTTTAAGGCATTCATCACTAAAATCATCATATGATAGTTTGCACTGCAGCTATACAGTGATAATATTTCTGGTTGTTAAGATCGAGATTTCGCTCAATGCGACACACTCTGGTAGGCATAATTGCATTTAAATATCTAAAATTCAAATAAATTTTGGTCTAACTGCCAATTATTGGTCATTAGAAAAGAAATTATTGTCAGTAACGCGCACTGTACGATGAAACTACGTATTTTGAGGCAAAACAACGTTACAAAACCAACAAGTGAAAAGCAACAGACTACATAGAGCAATCGCTACCCGAATTCAAATTTACTATTAGTATAAAAGTATCCAATTTCCGAAATAATTAAGGTCATTCGTAATTGTATTTTATTAAGGCAAGCATTCAGCGGTTATTTTACTCGCCCTTCTCATAGCAAGCGGAACCCCAAATTATCCATGTGAGCTAAAACATAGAATCAATCTACACAAACAACAACATATTGCATCTTTTATGAAAAACGAATTAAAGTATCGCTTAAAACTCTTCTTCAAACAGTTGATTACAATCATAACATTTAATAAATGAATAAATATGAACGAAAGCAGGCATGAACGTATCAAGACCAGAAACAATATGGTATTACCTGTTGATCGTTGCTCTGTAAAATCATCATTCCAAATATGATAGAGGGTCTTCCCGAATCAGGAAGAATAATATATTTTCTAATTTTTGAGTCGCTAACTTGTCAGAAATTATAATTCGATTATCTGTTGTTGAGTATTTATCGATTCAAATTGATTGCAGTATGGTGTAGGTAGGTGTTCAATTCAGCACTAAATCGGATGCAAGACTTGGAAAATAGCTGCTAATAAACAGCAGGAGCAGCATTGAAGACCGAAAAATATCAAACAGTCGATTGAAAGAAAATACCCGGCGCAAGAATTTAACAAAAAAAATTGAAGTAAGCAACCAAATAAATAATAAATTGTAGATTTGGCAATAGCCAAGTGGCTAATTTTGAAATATAAATGTAGCGATAAGAAATATTTCAGTATTCTATCGTTAACTTTGCCACAAACGAAAGATAATAAGTTGTTGGGTTGATTGCAAGGTGGTTGCTGTTGTTGTTGATGATGAAAATGATGATGATGATGATGATGCAGTAAAGAGGATGCCGTACGATAACAATGAAATGAATGAAAGGGTTTAGCAGTCGATAGAGCGAATTCGCACACAAAATAAGACAAAACACATCCACAACAACACACCAGAAGACATCGAATGACAGCTTCAAACTCCCTTTTCTAACTACTGTGAAAATCGCATAGGTCTTAGATATATATATAATCAATGTCTCTCTCTCTCACTCACTCTCCTTGGCTCTGCCTCTCGCTCTCTCCAATCCAGTTGGATCTCCTACAGGCAGTAGTAACACACCGGCATTTGGACAACTAAGTGAATCAGGTGGTAAAAGTGATGAAAAAGCCAAAGCCCCTAAACTAACAGTAACCAAGCCCAAGGAAAGAAAAAAAAAAGAAAACTAAAAATGGCCAAATGAGGATATGGTGTCTACGAGAGACAGAGAGAGACAACAACAGAATGGCGATGGGGCTGTTCAAGGATGAAGAAGATGACGGAGGAGATGATGACAGTGCAATGCATAGCATTAGACGACTCTTGTGATGATGCACGTACGGAAAAAAGACTTCCATTTAATTACAACGACCAATAGGAGGTTTGCTACCCAATATCAAGGAATGGGCACGTTCCAAGAGACGTATCCATGCTTCAATCGTACACCACGATGTTTGGTAGATCTACACCCCACCCCCGATTGTATTTTTAATGTTTACATTAATAGAGAGTGGCAAACGCAGAATCTCTTTATAGAGCTACTGAGGGTGTCACAGAAACAGATGTAGGTATATGACCTCCGAGAGAGGAGAACAGAAGGGGGGAGAGAGAGACTATTAGGAGAAGGGCTGAAGGGAAGTAGAAGGGTGAGAGTGATGGAGAGTGAGTCGGTGGTGGGGAGATTGACAAGAAATAAATATATAAGGGACCAATTTCAGTGTGCCCTATAATTCGATACCTGGGATACAAACCTATTTAAGCCGCTCAGTTGGTTTCATAACTCTTCTTTCTCCCCGGCTTGCATCATCTCTCTCATTTTGTTTTCCCTTGAAGTGCCGCCATTTTTTATTTATTCACCTCGTCCTTCTCATTCCCCTCTCCTCCCCTCATACCTATTTTTTCTCTCTTTTTATTGCAGATCTATACGAAATTTGAGGATTTTTTCTTCCTCATCATTCAAAGATGTGGGCATGACACATTTTATAAGAAAGGGATGGCAATAGGGCTGAATTTCAAAAACTGAACTTGACACCACATCAATATCGTATAGAGAAAATCATGTACAGTGAACTAGTAAACAAAGATCACACATCCTGTTACTACTACAAAATCAACAAAATAATTAAGAAAATTGGCTTAAAATTAAAATAGTCAAAACCGGAAATTATTTTCGTGAATCATTTTCAATCGTCTATATCTTCATGACCGGAACTCTTTACTACGGAGTATTATATTGACCACTGCATCAAAATTGGCTAGTAAATAGAAAGACAGACATGTATTTCTGATCAATACAATGGTTGGACCTACGATTAACCATTAAGGATGTACATATGGTTGAATTTTATTTTTCCTTTAGTGGAGTAATTAAAATGAGCTATTGCCTTATACAATTTCAAAGTTGTGAGATTCATAAGGACCCCTTCAAGTATTGCACAGCGCAGATAAAATCACCTGTGGAGCTAAAATGGTCATTGTTAGGATCAAAAACTTTTATACCACCTTGTAGCTTTGAATAATGGTGCTAGGTAGTTTTAGAATTTAAAAAAAAGGTAGCTGCCAATGAGACAAAATATTAGTATTGATGAAATCCAACTGATTTTATTCAATGTGGCATTTGTGCAAGCATGCAGTTCCTAGCAAAATCAGCAAAGAGAAGAGTTAGACAGAGGTATACTGCACTACAGTGGAAGGAAATGTAATGACAGCTTTTATAAACAATTTAACACTTGTAAACATATGCAAACAAAAGCCTACAAGTGTGTCTCAAGCGTGACATTTAAGAAAAACGCTAAAGGAATCGTGTCTAATTTCAATTCGTCAATGATTTTCTCCTTTTTTCATCTACTCGATGAAAAAAGAAACTTGTGTGGAAAAAAATTTGTGCAAGAAAACATAAATTTGGATTTCAAATCTATATTTTTATAGTGCATTTGAAAACCACGTTGAGTGACATTTTGAAAATTGTGAGTTGAACACATTTTAGTAAGAATGTGCAGACCTAGAGTGAGCTTGGTGAAGTAAATAGAGGTTCTAAAAATCCGCAGCATTTTTGGACTAATAAATCTTAATAAATCGCCATATTTTATATAAAATTCACACAAACTATTTGATCTAATGCTCTACCTTAAAATATGTTTCCCATTTCGCGGAAAATGTCGTCAGTGTTGAAGTCATGAGTAACCTGTTCTGGATTCCGAGACAGAAAATCTTTTTAAAAACAACCTCCCTGAATCTTGTATTAGTGAAGTATTAATAATATTAAAATAATCACGTATTGTTGATATTAATTTTCAGCTTTTTATTCTTTGCAGGGAAAAAATTTCTTAAGATATACGAAGAAGTACATAAAAAAGCAATCACTCATGGTTACAAAATCCCGCTGAAAAGCTAATGAAATTTCTTTTGAAGAGTAAAACGGATTATGATTTCACAAAAGAAAATATCTTATCAGTGTTTTCTCAGTATCAGAGTAAAAAAATCCTTTAAAAAACCCCGCGCCTAAGTAAAATCGTAGTTGCCAAGATAGGAAATGCTAAATTTTAATTTACACTCTATTCAAAGGTATGAAATATGTCACAATTTTTTTTTCAAAAAAAAAATACTTTCACATGATAATGTAAAGCAGAATAGTTTTTATCTACACAAAAATGGTGGGTGCTGATAAAAAGTTTTAAGAACAAAATATGACAGGAAAATATATTAGATCAGTAGATGATTAGCATATGGATACTCATACAATGCAGGTGTGTGCAAAATCTGGCAAAAAATTGTATATGATGCAGAAAAATCTTTACAGGAAGATTATAACATACTGGTTAGCAGTTACAGCCATCACTACTAGTCCTTTTCCCGCTTATGGCAGGTTTGGGTTCTAATTTTTGTCCCATCCGCGACCTGTTGGACGGCATTTTTAAGCAGCTAGCTGTCAACCTAGTGCTGCAATCCCTACGCTTATTTATCGTTTGCTTATTTTCATCCTGGGACAGTTTTCCTCCATCCGACACCAGAGGTAGGAACTCCTCCTACACCTGGAAATTTTTTCCGACCTACATGTTGCATGCAGAAAGGGTTCTATTACATCGTGCACACCCAATTTTACTTCCCATTCGACGGAAGGAGCAATGGAGGCGAGGTCTCTTTCTCTCTCACCCGATGGAAGTCAAATTATCTCGATAAGGTAACTGTCCTGGAACCACTTACACAGCATCTTACTTCTTCACAGTAGCTATAGGTGAGGTTTAAGGTTTCGCAAAGTTAATCGGCAATAATTTAGGTGACATTTAAGACTGAATCGAAACGCCACACAATTTCATATAAAATAAAATCGTAGTCATGAGACCCTTAAGAGTTTAATGCAACGTTTCTAGATGCCAAATCACCTAAATCCAGTAAGGACTAGACGATTCACTTGGAAATTGATTAAAAAATGGTTGAGTACACAACTTTACGTGGAAAAACTTGAAGTTTTTTTTAGCGTTTCATAGTATATCTGCTAATTTTTAGATTGGCCACTTTAAACCAGAATCATCTATTATTTAAAGAAAAATTCTTTCACTCTGATTATGCTACACAGACGTTTCCCAGCAGTTATTAAAACCCTTAATCTCTTTAAATCCTTCCTATAAAATTTCACTTAAAATCTCTAACAGGATTTATATCCTGGGTTTAATCAAAAATGATCACAAATATTAGAGGAACATCATCAGTTTGTTCGTAAAAACGTCTCCCTGTAATAATTTCATTAAAAACATCATCGCACTTCTGGAACAATGAGTTGAGTTTCAATGAGTGAATTTCTTTAAAAATAATTCAATAAGTGTCCCTAAATGATGATGTCTTGACAAAAGATTATGACAATTGACAGCTATTTTGGTTATTTAATACGAAAAGCTGTAATAATGCAAGCTTTACCACCAATTTGTTTTGATGCTCGCATGACATTCATTTATATAGTATGGGCGGTGGACATTATGTGGTTAAATTGAGTCGACAATTCCTTTGGCACCACCTCATCTTATTGGATTCCAACGTGAAACTGGCGCGAACCTAGTTCAATTATGTATGAAAGTAATCTAAAACTAATTATTCTCTTAGGACATATCTCTCCAACAACCCGAGTTTGTAAATTTTTAGCATTCATGCTGATGCACTCCAAAATGTCTCCTAGCGCATATTCAGGTTTGAAAATGAATGAGTTGAACTCAGTGACTCTCTTCTTACAGATGGACAATCTTAGCAAGAACCAGCAAGTCATATAAGGATATACAGAGGTCTATAAACTGCCAAGTTCATTTTAAGGTGTAAACTGATTCGTGTCATTAATTCAACATAGTCATTTGTTAATGATGGGGTCTCTAAATGATAGTGAACGTTCTTTGGATATCACCTACGCACCTGCTGGATAAAACAAAACATTGGACTTTCGTGTAAACCCGTATAATAAAACTGGAAATGGTATGTTAGTATGTTACACCAACGGGTTGGGGAGTCGGCCAAGCACCCATAACGGGCCGAACCTTGTGGAGGGTGCTCGCGGGTGAGAGGGAGGTAGGAGTGGGGATGGAGGACAAGGGAAATTAGCAGCCCCCAATGTTCCCAACCAACCACCCATATCAGTTCTAACTTGGGTTGTGTGATCTGACGAGAACTGGTGTGTCCAACGCAATTCAGCCGCTCTAATTGACGAATTTTTCAATGTTTTGATAAATACGTGATTTGGATACTCAATAATCAGTCAGACAGGCCAACGAGATGGGAGAGTTGACGGGGTAAAACTCCTCAGACCCAAGATTCACAGAGACCCGGACATCTAATTCTAATTAACTACGCTGCAAGCAGCCTTTCTTTGGCCAATATGGCAGTGGAGAGACTAAATCTCAATCTTACATATGATACCATAATACTCCTAAAACCCTAAGCTATCACTCCACAATGGCATCATCAACGTACCTAAGCAACATCACTCCACAATTTGTTTTTAAACGCTAATTAACGATGGAATTCTGCCAGCCAGGGAACGGCTCTCGACACTCCTGATTCAGTTCACATCACTGCTCACAAGGCGAACCCACTCAATGCTGTCGTCAAGTAACGCACAAATGCAAACAATCCTCATCTCAATCCTTGGTACTGTCTCAAGTCTGCTTCTACCAGGTGGTAGGCCATCTCTTAATCTCAGGACATTTGACATACCGTCGAAAAAGACTGTTGGTTTTATATTCTGCTGACGGTCTTGATAGGAACATCCTCTTGAGATTTGTGCCGTTCCAGCATGTCAAGGTTATTTAGAAAAATCCTCATTCTAGCTTTTACCTGTGGCTTTTACGATTAGTGTAATAGTACTATAACTTGTCAGTTTACCAGAGACAGAGGCCTCACTAACACTTATTTACAGACTTTTAAATCACGCCAACACTGCGATGTTGCAGTTTACCTTGAGATACAAAATAGGATTATTGCATTCATAGATCTCGTTGCTAATGCTATCATTATAATAAAAGTAAAAAAAAAATTACATGATTTTTATGATAAATGCTGCAAAAACAATAGACTATAAATTCTTCAATGATTTTTCTTAACTGGAACTAGGCCTCCTGTTTGCATAGCAACAACTTTTCAAAAAGGCGCTTAAAAAGTATACTATTTATAGGCTTATATTTAACACCTAAGCCATCAGTACAGAAATGTATCCTTTTAGAGTCAATGGAAATCAACATTTAATGTTGCCACAAAGGCGTACTAAAGGACTCCAGTAAACACCATAAGAAAACACCTACCCACGTGTTTCCCTACATGGAGACCCAAATCCGTAGGAAAGGTAAATCCTGGTGGTTGAGGGGGCGCTTACCCTGCGACGTTCCTGGGCCGCCCCGCACTGGCAGGACGGATCCGACACGTAGAGAGGTGGGATTGCGACCCTAAGTCCCCAACACGCCACCTTGGCCACCGCTTCCAGTTTAAAACGGGCGATCAGACGGATACCTGGTCTGATCACTTGGCTGCAGGGAGCGTTTTCGCCCCTTAGGGTTACTTTCGGCGATGTCATATTTAGCTCTAGATGCCTATTGGTCCTTGTACTCGGGGGTCATGACTTTCTGACGCTTGCCTGTTCAAACAACCCCAGCGACCCCAAGGGACGTCCCCTTGTTCGGCTCCTTGTTGCAGTGGCGTAGCCACGGGGGGGGTTAACCCCCCCTTGGGCCTCGAATACAACGAAGCGGTATACACCCTATCGAGTCATATCCCCCCACCTCAGAAAATGCTGGTTCACTCTATCGACAGTCATATCCCCCCTTAAGAAAATCCTGGCTATGCCACTGCCTCGTTGTAATTAATTTTGAAAACTCCAAACCTGTGGTGCAGGGGATTAAAACCCAAGTGCCGGCGGCTGGCAGGGGTGAGCGAGCGGGCCCCGGGGCCCTCTATGCCATGAGGGTGCAGACCTTGGTTCCCATGACAGATAATGCGTTGCTTGTCTTCTGTGGGGGATGGCGACATTCGTCACAGACAACCCGGAAACCCGACGATGCCACAGGAGGGATGAGGGAATGATGATGTAAGTCGTTATGATTTCCGAAAGTAGACCAAAAATGATGTTGGCCAACGAACTAATCATCGAATGGTAAAAAAATTCACTCCTACTCTTGAAAACGTGCCGATTCACAAAAATGAGAGGCTCCATTGAGGTCCAAACGGAGTAACGATGCGTTACTTAATAAAATACGAGCGCGTAAACTGATAAAATACAGGTGTGGTACCAGTCATCATCGAGTGAATCTTCAAGATGAAAGAGTTTAAACGTGTTGATCGAATACTGTTGATAGGTGAATTGAAAATGTACATTTACAATATGCATGCTGCAAGATTCGTTTTTATCAAACCGAATTTATATAAGATTCAAGTAAAGCGCGCCGCCGCCTTTTAGGGCATCATAATTTATGCAGAAGTGTATCCCGACAAGCAGAAACACACAGTAAACGTATAGCAAAGTGTTATGAGACACAGGAAATGATCAATATGACCGATTGAGAGACAGATAGAAATTCAACAGAAATGTAAGTAAAAAAAGGCTTTCGATGTGCATGTTACAGGCTGACTGGAAAACGGGTAAATAAGAAGGAAATTTGAGGTTTAACTGATAACTCGCAAGTGCAGATGATCACGGTGTCGTTTTGCAAAGTGTGTCAATAACTTTACACTGATAATACACGTTATGATTTTTTATAAGTAGTATTACCTATTTGTTAATTGGAGTGATCTGATAATGTGATCAGGGCTCCTGGAGGGAAGGAATTGCTGCCACAATTGTTTCCATAGCTACACAATGATGGCCAGCTTTTATTTCATTATTTAACGCCGGTCTTGCCTGCTTATGCTTATTTTACGAGCAGATCACGCCGCACAGGGTCACACCTTAACTTACAGTCCACAAAAGAAGCACTTTGGGGGCTGCTCTCTATCTTGTAAGAAAGAAGCTACCAATCTCTGACAAGTTCAAATATGCAAGCGTTGAGCTCAAGAGCACCAGTTGAAAATCCCAGGCAGAGTTACATAAATGATGAATGGCTTCTGTAGCTGACATAGCATGCTGCTGTTCTACTCTATTTTTACATCTTATAGTGTCTTGTATGCTGATGACAAAATATTGGTACTCTGTACTGCATAAGGGGGCATAAGGTATATTAATCTATATGCTACAATGTGCAAGGTCTGCTCTGTTGCATTGTTTTATTAATGCACTGTATATACAGCATAACGGGATGACTACCCTAAGAAAGAATGGTCTTCAGTTACGGTACCACTACTTGAGGATACTTTGTACTTAATAACATCAAACAAAATGTGAGTTCAATTAGATTCTCAAAAGGACCATGATGGTCAAATACACAGATATATCTATTTGGCAAATATTCGTATTAATAATTAGGCTTTAGAAAGAATAGCCCTTGAGTAAGCCCTCAAACTCATCGCAGTGATAGAGCAACATCATCATCATACCCTTACCCCACCTGTGACAGGGTTGGGTCTGCGGATCAACTGAACATACTCTGACTGGGACACCCCAGCCAGGCGTCAGGAACCCGAAGGAATATTGGTTGGGTTGTCTGTGGGGGATGCCGGCCTACCCCACTTGTTCCAACATCGCATTATACGCGGTGATAGAGCAACAAAACTGAATAATTTTGGACACACAATGTCATATCAAACAGCCCTAACAAGTCCTCCATCTTCAAAAATAAACATTGCTTATTCAACTACAAATTTGACGTGCAAAACTTTAAAAAAAATCAATATGATGCTTTTACCGCTTTTACTTTGGCAGAGGAATTCAATTTCATTCGATAATATTTCAAAAAAAAGTCTTACGGCTCTCATCGAAATGAATTATGGACATAGGTAAATATTATGGCTAATTAGGCTTCATTAAATGCGCTTCATATTTCTACAAACTATTTTGCATGTTCAATTCCAATATATTCACTATCTGCATGGATAAAAAGTCCACAAATGAAGGCAGAATTTATTTTCGTGATGACGAATAATCGACCGAGAAGTAGAAGGAGTGGGGAGAAATGAAGAAATCCCTGCTGTGTGGATGACATTGAAGAAAACTTGCTGCAATGCGTGGCAACATTTTTTATATCATATTTCTACAGCGCTTGCACATCAACTTCAAATGTTACTCGATATAAATTTAATAATATAATCACGTAGAAGTTGCTTCATATGCATATGCAGATGCTATATACGTACAAGTCTACCTAATTCTCTCATCACTAGTTACCCCCTCAAATAATTTTTCCTGATTCGTCATCTGTTGAAAACGCAAGAGATGCTGTTATATACCTTTAGGCACATTTCATTAAAATTCAATCCCCTGATGCAGCAATTAGGTATTTAAGCGCAACTTAAAATTGACAGTAAATTAATGAACATTGAGACATGCTTGTTCCCCTCTGTCTCTCTCAAAATATTCAACACACACACACATTATATTATATATACATTATATAGCAGCATTTTTAAGTGCAATGAACAGAAAATAAATGTTTATTTGCTGCTAAAATCCAGTATGTTATTTGGACATCAAAGAATGTAGTTGTTCAAGAAAACCTAATCAACAGGTTTGTCTTTGTTATCAAAATGACATTTTCTAAATTGAACAACTATTTTTACGTTTAGAGCTGAGGGAGAATCGGAATTCCTGTAAATAGCCTACTAGTGTATAATTTTACCTTCCAAAAATATTTGTCTATAAAAAGTCAAATAATAAAAATGACAGCAGTCATAGAAACCATGTGCCCTGCCTTCCGATAGATACTTATTCATTGTTGTTTCCCATCTTCATTCTTCTCTTATTAAAATACACCATTGGCAATCTCGTATATCGAGAGTATGATTTTTATTCCATATATAATACAAAATGAGAAGTAATCAGAACCATAAGGATGTTTGTCTGTTTTTAGGAGACGTCATCATCCAAAAATGACAACCTCTGGTAACTAAGGATTATTTCTACAAATAATGCTGCCTTATAACCTAGATACGGCATAAATGGCAAGACCACATTAGTAAAACCTAGCAATGTAGTATATAAAAAAAGAGTCTGATCGGCTCATGAAAAGCTGTAGGTAGAAAATGAACTAGATCTTTACAGTAAAAGATATTCAAGATGAAAAATAATCATAGATCAACTCTGTTTTGAAATCCATCGGGTAGGTTAAATGTAACGCTTAAAAAGGGAATTTTGACCACCAGCTGGATAATAAATATTTTAGTAACGCAATGTTCTCATGAAGAATCGTTAAATATGCATCATACGGTGCCTTCTGCTGAAAGTTGACCTATATGTGGGTCTTTTTAGCTATATATATTCTGTGCGGAATTTTATATCGTTTTACTCCACTCCTGAGATTTTCTTCTACACTTTATATGTAATAATAATAATAATAATGCTATCTTGGTTAAGATCAGAAATCGACAGGTTGCCGGTTTTATCCTTCTCTTTATTTTATGTCAAATAAACAAACCATAATGCATGAAACTGATTGATTTAGTTATTTAAAAAATCCGTAATGAAATATTTTAGCGATTCATGCGATCCAAAATCTAGTTTTGCATTAGCAGATGAAATTAGTTGGAGTTCCAACGCAGTAAGTAGCCTAGAATTTATGAAGAAAGCATGCAGATGAATTACCAATTTCCTTTAAATCTCTAATAAAACAATGGATAAGATATCGTACTCCTTGTTTATGCAAATTTCAAAAGTACGGTGGCATGAAATGGAAATCAGTGAGCAGAATCTGTCAAGAGATTGATTTGAAAAGGTCACGTAAATATTTTGTTGGCAACCAACCGAAAACAACAGATAATTATGGATGATGTAGATTTCATTAGATGGCTCCAAGTGTTATTGCAGCGATACAAATACTAAAGTCAAAATTAGATTTTTGAAATGTAGCAACGTTGCACCTGTGTTATTACTAATCCATGTTTCAGTGGCTGACAACAATTCAATGTCACAGTGACTTCAGAAGAAAATGTATGAAGAACAAAGAAATCTTTATGTTGTAGTGCTGTGAGGTAATTAATCATACAAATATGAAACTTCTTCGTCACCTGATGCCAGAAGTAAATTGAAAGTCACTTAGAAAACACATGTAATTGAATTTGTTTAGACTAACCCTGCCCTAAAAACTAAAAACGACATTTCGTCGGTAGGTTTTTTTTCAGAAAGACCAATGAAGAATTGTTCAAAAGGACAAAATGTAGATGGTGTTAGATAAGGACAATACTACAAGTTGTTCAATTTCACAAAATGAACGACACGTTTAATTAATAAACAAGTGATTTCCAGCTGAGGATGTAAATAACGCTCACTGTAATGAAAAATGTATTGTTAACATAAACAAAAGCAAGAATGATTAGCTCAACACCACATTTCCGAATTGACAATATTATGAAATGGGTTTTCTGTAGCGTGTGTAGCGGCCACACAATTAACATCTATTAAAATTAAGAAAAAAAATATCTTATTGATGCTTCCTTCACAATGTTAAATACGTGACACAACTACTGTAGTAGTACCAGTAGTAGATTATATTAAGAACAATAAGCCACTGATGAAACGAAATACAGTTGATCTTTCACATGCCATCACCGTTATTTACATTCACTACAGTCGTAATTAACGATTTGTATACAAGTTTATTATTAAAAAATGTCATTACAAATTTAATTCGGGTACTCTTCTGTTAAAAAGCAGTTTTACTGAAATAGCATAAAGTGATGCAAATGTTCATCCACCAGTGGCGTAGCCAAGGGGGGGTTTGGGGGGTTAAAACCCCCCCTTGGGCCTCGAATATAACGAAGAGGTATACACCCTATCGAGTCATATCCCTCCCCCTCAGAAAATCCTGGTTCATGCTATCGACAGTCATATCCCCCCCCCCCCTTCAGAAAATCCTGGCTACGCCACTGTCATCCACCATTAAATAAAAGTCATGTACTCTACCTAGCGCAATTAAGGGCAAATCTGATACCCTCTTCTATGAGACTTCAGTTCAGAAAACAACCCACTTGAAGAATTTTATGCAGTGCATCAGAGGACGCCTTTTTCAGAGTATCCACAGGTGGTTTTGAAGCTATATTGACACTCAGTTGCTGAAGAGCATACAATAGGTCTGTCAATTATGTGCATCATCTTTATTAACAACTACTGACCCTCTTCCCTCACCTCATATGGCAGGGACGAGCGCTCATCTGTTGCGAACATCTGTAGGGCGGTACTTTTACTCAGTCGACTGGCAACCTAATGCTGATGCCAGGAGGCGAACTCCTACATCTGGAAAATTTGCCGAACTACATATTCTTTGTAGTAGGGCTTCTTCCACGTGCAGGCGGCATCGAACAATCCACCCGGGGCCACAGCTTTACTACTTCCCATTCGTCGAAAGGCGCATTGGGGACCTCTCTCGCCTGAAAGGAGTCAAACTACCTTTTCAGTATCCAAACGTCGAACGGCCGAAGCAGTGCTCAAGCACGCTCTGTGTTAGTGAAGAGGGTTTATCACGCCAAATGATAAAAACCTAAAAATTTGCAAGGGAAAAGGGTGTATAATGCGATGGTGGAACAAGTAGGGTAGGCCGGCATCCCCCACAGACAACAAATTCCTATTCCTGCGGGTTCCAACCCAACCCAACCAACCCAACCCTACCACAGGCAGGATAAGGGTTTATGATGCTGGTGATGAATGATGATTAATAATGGCGAACCTTTTTTTGAAGACGGGTCACGATAACACGAAAAAAAACAAAAAGTTGTCCGCGGGTCAGGTGCAAGCACTATTTAGTTTCATGAAGAAAAATAGTTTATTAACAATAATGAGTAAAGTTCATTGAAGTAGCAAATAGAGACCATCATCGTACTACCTTTATCCCGCCTGTGGCAGGGTCGGGTCTGCGTACGGACAACCTGCTCTCACGTCTGTTGTTCATGAGATGATAAACTAGATATGATTCCCGCTCGGGTCACTTAAAATTGCACGGTGGGTCACTTTGTGACCCGCGGGTCGCAGGTTCGCCACCACTGCCCTAGAATAAGATTCGGAAAGCACCAGTTTTACGAAATCTTCAAAATATTTATGTATAGAAGTTGCAGTATTTCCCAAAATAAAAATGCTAAGATAAACTACATTTATTATTAACCAAATGTAATCAATAAACACCGTGGTGTTGTATTACAATCTAAATTAAATTTATATTGGATAATAACTAATTCATATAGTAACAAAGCCTAGTTTATTATTTCATTATTATTAAGAATTCGCAACAATTGACAATAAATAGAAAAATGGCAATTTTTTATAACTTACCTAAGTTAAGACAAAGATCTAATGGGTTCACCATTTAAAAAGTCATCAGTAAGTAAGAGATGACAAGTGCGATGGTGTATTAATAGAGGCAATAATAATTTAGACATAAATTACAAATAAATCACAAAAGATTTGTTAAAGAATGCGAGGCTCACTTTGTTGCACCACATAAATAGGGACAAAGCAACATCCTGTCACCAACGAGTAATTTCAATGGCGCAAGATTTAAGTAAACAAAAGAATGGAGTTTAAGACCTACCTACAAATGATTTTTAACCAATTTAAGAAAATCTCAATAAAGGGTACAACATTCATCATCACGCCCTTATCCCGCCTGTGGCAGGAACGGGTCTGCGGGTCCACTGAACATACTCTGACCGGGGGCATCCCATCCAAACGTCTGGAACCCGCAGGAATATTGGAGGGAGCGGCGAGTTGCGTTGGACACACCAGTTCTCGTCTGATCACTGAAGTTAAGCAACGCACGCCCAGTTAGTACTGGCATGGGTGGTCGCTCGGGAAAGCTGGGTACTGCTAATACCCAATAATCGTTGCATTAGTGTAGTGCCTGTGCAGTATATGCATTAGAACTATACAGTGGACGGGTCTCTAATGACCTCGTAGTTGACGGGACCTTAAACTCCAACAAACAAACAAACAAGGAATATTGGATTTGTTGTCTGAGGTGGGGGATGACGGCCTACCCAACGTGTTCCAACACCGCATTATACGAGTACAACCAAATGCTTTGTTGATTATAATATTGCATGGTGTCTGGCCTATTCGACAATAACAGTAAGCAACAGGGATTTTCCAGATCGCTTGCGGGAAGGGTACAACATTCAATGGCAAAAATTCCAAATTCCGAAATAGCGTTTGTAAAACAAGAGGGCATGAAATTAAAAATTGTAACAAAATGTAATGAGATGGAAAGTTTGAAAGTATAACGATGAAGTGTGGACTGACCAACTAGGAGTCCAAGAGCTCAATTGATTCTCATAATACTACAATATGATTGCCGTTCATAAGCTTTCATTAAAAGACCTCATGGATTTTGAATGGCACAAACAAGTGCAATGAAACAGAAATAAAGATATAAATGTCTAATATCAAAACAATGCCTACTTTAGGGACTAGAGCATATTGTTAACGCCTTGAAATGTCAGAAATAATTAAAGCAATGAAACTGAAGTAAATACAGCTACACAACACAAGCTGTAATACTGCAGAGTTACGTAAAAAGGAAAAACATGCATTGGGTTTTATCTCATGATAGCATATCGCGATAAATTATGACAAGTATAATGCATATGCCTACTTATTATCTTGGCATTTTTACGCTGCAGTTATTTGCATGTTAAACTGTCACGACGTTGCAATTACATTTCTTGGCAAGAGAGATCATTTCTGGGGAAGAAAATTTTATTTGCAAATATGGTTGGAATGTTATGCTCAGGAAAGAGAGGATGGAGGATGGAGGAAGGAGAGGGGAGATGTGGGGGCGTGATTATCAATTCATAATTTCGGTGACAAATGTTACATTATCGACCCACCTCTACTGTACTGTTCTCTTCTGTCACAGTCAAATTTGTTTTTATTACAGTCTGGCAGTTGATATAACTAAAATCTGCCCCCTAATATGAAAGACAAAATATGATGAAAAGGTTCAAAAGAAGAAAAATGCTCGGTGGAGAATTGCTTTCAAAAGTGTGCATGCAAATAATATCTACCCACTGTAAAATAATCATTAACCACGTGTTAATAAAATAAAACTACACTGGAAGCTCAGACAAACTCTGAATGCTTAAACTTGGCTAAAAGTAAACATAACAAACTGCACTCGCCAACCATATACAAACCCTGACAGACATGTCATTTTTAACATTAATCAGGTTAATGTTTTATAAGAATATTATCGGTCTGTCAAAACAAATGTCTGTCGTTATCATAATGCAATATGATTTAGTTGGTTGACAAAATCCTTTCACTAATATACAAGCATGAAAGGTTAATTTTTCTTTGTGGATATAACAATTCTCTACTCACCCATGGCGATTAAGCGCTGTCATCATTAAGATACATTATATAAATTTCAGGATTGCTACTTATTGTAACATGAATTCACCAGTGCCATTAAATGCGTAGAAATACACAAAGAATTTTAAGTAACAGTATTTTTCCTCTGAAAACATAGCTATTCATCTGTCAGAATTTCCATCATATAGCTATAATATGTCCCATCTATATTTACACTTGAAAAGATTCTCAAATTATAAATGAGGCCTTGGCGTTGATGTTATTATATTTTCGATTGTCTTCAATCAAGTTGAAGAGTCTCGATCTCAATAATAAAAAAAATCAACGATCATAAATTCCAGAATGTCACTTTGTAATTAAACGTCATACAACACATGCAACAGGTAAATCGATAGTACTACGTTAAAGAGTTGATCTGAATTATTTTTGAAGGGTTAATAGCACCCACCAACCAAATACCTTTACATATCAAAGATTGAAGCTAGATATGTCACAACTTGTTAAAATTACCGCCATCATTTCTTGTCTGGTACATGCAATTAAGTTCCTTCCCCTCAACAGGTGCAAGCATAATTTTACAAAGGGATTCTGGCCACAGTCAGGTTCCTGTAGAAAAACTTTTTGTATTTTCATCTCCAAATCTACTCGATTTAATCAGCTACGATGAATTCATTGTATACTTATTTATCCATTTATTTTTTTTACTGAATTTCAAAAACGCTGAAATGTTTGTCCAGACCATAAGCCAGTATAGCAGTAAAAGAAAACAAAGAAGGAAATACTAGCTTTGGAGACTAATTTCACTTAAATTCCCCAATGCTACCTATTAAATGAGACAGAATAAACAATGGTTTACAGAAACAATTAATTTGGTGGTGCACTTTCTATTTACGAAGACCCGTTTAACCCACACCCGTAATATGATGTCAGATGGGTTTTCAGGAAGCATGCCAACTGGTTATCACTGCTGATACTGTGGGGTCACAGGCATTTGTTTTTTCAAACTACCTGCATACTTTTATCCCTCAAAGTATCCTAGGATTTACGTAGAAAAATTGAGTGTACAATAGTGAACCCAGAAGCTGAAACCTTTTAATTAAGATTAGATATTTGTGGGATAGGGAGGTTGGACTGTCTGTCATAAAAATACCATCAATTGTACCTGAATTCGAGGGGCCGAGAGACGGAATTTTTGACTTACTTTAGGACAAGAAAATGCTTTGTCGCTTGCTGTGTGGACCTCCCTTAATGTGCCTAGTTGTGCCTTATGGGAAATGCACATTACATAGGGCCATCTTAACTTCGATATAAAAAGAATTATTCACACGTCCCGGACCGAATCCGCTGCTACCAAGATCAAGTAAAACAAACACATTAACCTCGTGTATTGGTTGTACCAAAATCGTATTGTGTAGTCCAATGTGGATTTCTTTTTTAGCTTTAATCAATTTGATTTTGTGAACATGACTTTACCGTAAAGGTATTGCATGACCAACTATAAGGAATACAATAGGAGTTTTATGGCTACACAGTTGCAAGAGCTTTTTTGAAAACGAATTAACGAAATAACCTTAACTTTGAAGTACACCTCTAGTTCAGTGAAGTATAGAGGGCTTACAATCTTAAATTTTTGTTGAATGCATTCCACTGGGAATATGAACATCTTTTCGATAGGAAAGAAAATTTACTGACCATACAAATGGTTGGCTATATTTAGCCATCTACGTAACATCAAAATTTCATGCCCAGCAAACACAACTGGCAATAGCATAGTTACATTTTAGGAGAAAAGTCGTACAATGTCTATTGCTCAAGAAACAGAAAACCAATACATAGATTGCTTCCTAACGCTTCAATTTCGCAAAAGGTATAAAGGCAGCCCAGTACGTTGTGTACAAAGGCTTTTTTCATGGTTACACATTTTTTTCACTAAAAGTATATAGTGAATTTGTCCTCACATGGTCAATAAGTGTGTGAAATGCCTGTAAAATCAACTATAAAATGTAAGAGGCTCAAATCTATGAATAAGAAATTCGATCTTGATTTTCCCATAACACAAATATTTGCTGACATCAGGATGATAGGTAGGATAACCGTCTAAGTTCTTTACTGAAATATCTATTCAACAATGTTCAAAATAAATGCTAGTGAAAAAGGGGCATTGTAATGGATTAAAAACACTCAAAAATCTTTTTCAAGCAAAAGGAAGTGCCATCACAAAGAATTCACTGCTACCAACTGATATATACTGAGCATATACTGCATATTTCAACATATACTATCTTGCATAAAATTAAACTGATATGCAACAGTATGAAGAACGATTGCGTCCAAAGAATATCAAACAACCGTAAATATTACAGGTCGAAAATGGAAAGTCAAAATGTATATCATAGATTGAACACCTCCGCCAATCCCAATCTAAAATTCCAACAGTGCAAGTTTCACCTTATTGTTATGACAAAAAAAAATCTAGAGGCATGTAAAAATAGCAGAAATACTGGCAGAGAAAAAATTTCAAAATAAGAGTAAATGCATTAACAAGTATGGAGAGGTGCAAGCATCCCAAATTAAAGCATGTGGCCCAGGCATTCCCCAATACAAACTGAATCCTGAAACGTGCACACAACAGAAAATGCTTCCCTCTTTTTAGATCACAAATACAAGAACGAGCGAAGGATGATTTAACCAACACACATGCAAAATTACTCAGGTATTGGACTACAGGGGCAGGGTGATAGGGTATGTTGGACATCACTACCTCCAATATTTAATTAAACTAGTTAATACAATCAATGCCAGAAATTGCTGAAATTTAAGACCGTAGTAACAGGTTAAAAGGATATTTGCAAAAAAATAGGAAATAAAGGAGTCATCTGTACTTCAGTTGACGCAGTTGCATCAGAGATAATTCTTGGAAGGCTGAAACTCTATTGTTAACCATGAAAAATGAACGAGGCCCATCACATTAACACTGCACACTTTTATACTTTCAACAAAGATTAAGTGAATAGGGAAGTCATAAACACGTACATAAGTCATCTATTTCGCTAAACTTGTGATGAGCTTCTAACAACAATGAGCTTAACATTTCCTTAAAAAAACAGAAAATCTTACTACTTTCAAAAAAGAAACACATATACAAATACAAGACGAAAAGCACCTCTACTTAACAGTTAAAAGGAAACAAAAGGTCGCCAAGTGAACAATCGATCACCGCTCTACAATGTTGCATCAGGATGCAGAAGATGTAAGGCCTACTCCTACATACCGTTAAGTTCAGACTGGAAAGTACCAATGAGCGACAATTTACATGTGACCCAAGTTCTCAGAAATGTTAAATACTAGCATCTATAATTGCGCGATCTACATCAAATGTGATACGCAAGTTACAGTCATAAAACACAAAGAAAGATGCTGCATAAGGCCAATGCCTAGAACACGTAAAACCCTTTAAGGCAGAGGGGAGAAAATTATAATTGCTAAATAATAAAAGCTATTTCACGCAAGGAATTTCAGTTCCAAACTTACTGAATCAATCTGAAATCCAATCAATGCAGGCATATGAGTAGTCCTAGTGGGTCACAGTTCATTCATTTTACCTTCAGTATTTGTTGGAAACTCCACCAAGTACAGGAACTCCTACATTGCAGACCACAATCTTCCTCCATTGCTGTCAGAACCCTCCTCCATTTCCTGTACTGAGTGTCATCGAAAAATCTTGCAAATTTTTGAAGGTCCACAGTTCATATTCAAACTTCATACCGAAAATTTCTCTCTGAAGCTTATTCTGCCTATTTTCTGTCACTAACACCCCTCTCTAAGGTCACTGAAGTTATTTTAGTAATAAATTTCGAAACAGACTTCGAAGACATAAGCAATGGACAATGTGACATGATAAATTCAATAGACAGTACCTACTGTACAAGTACAGCACTTCAAAATACTTTAGAAATTGACAATTTTTGCTACTCATGGAAGAAACAATGACTTTTAAATTATTGAGAAATCCGATTAGTATTAACAAGCACTAGGGATTCACCATCAGACAACATTCTTTATACTGTAGGTTTGCCCATACTGTATAAAACAAAAACAACATCCTTTTTCTTTATTGATAAACCCGACATTCTCATATTTGTAAGTGTACGTCTTATTATCAATCTTCAGGGCGTAATGAACGACTTCATCCTATATTCTGAATAGAGCATATTTCTAAAGACAAAGTCAGGATTAATTTATACAAAAGCTTTCAGAAATTCACTATTGCGCGATGTCATTTAGAAACCAGAAGTACAAATATCATCGTATAGCATTATGCAGTATGTTGTACATCTCTCGTCATAGTCCAAATCTGGTACAAACTGGGCAGAAGCTATTCTGCCCAGTTTGGTGGAAGACACGTCAATCGAAACAGATAACTTGCAAGCAAGGATTTAACGACCAATGACCAAATGGTCGCTTTGGGATCTCAAAGAGGAAATCTAAATAAGAAGTATGTGATGAATGAAATTGATGGTTAAACGAATCTTGAAAAGATAATGCTTTTACTATTAGAGTGACCTAGTCCATGATATCTTTGAACGAATTCTTTCTTAATAGAAAGCAAATCCTTTTGATAATCATAGATCATTCAAAGATCCATTATTAAATAGATTCACGCTCGAATATTCTCCATTTACTCCAAATTAATACATCTACCGTCATTGGTTAAAATTAAACAAGAACGTGTGTCTCCTGGAAGTACTGTAGATTGAAGGAGAAAAGGAAGAAGGATGCAGTTTCCTACAAAAAAAGAAGTCCTGACATCTCTGATACAAATATACCCTTATCGTTCAACCACTATGTGACCTCTTAATAAATAACGTTATGAAAAAAAACTTCCTGGAATGTCAACCATTAAATATCAGATAAACGAAATGCAATATTTTGATAACTTCCACAATCAAGTAACCTAAATTGAAAGAGCCGACCACAGGGGCGATTGGCAGCTAAATTCAATGCCGAAATATTTTATTGGCATTCTGATTTTGAACGAGAGAACAAGTAGGGTGCGACTTTCACTTCTATCACCAAAGCTTTCTATTAAATAGTTATTTCCCAATGTACTAATGTTCTCTTTAATTTTTATTATAGTATTATTCTGCTAATGACTAACTACCAACCCGTTTGTCCTCCAACGTTGGCACACCAGGAAAAGCCCAGTACACTTTTTAAGTCAGTCCAACGCTGATTTGTCCAGGCGCTTTGAGAAGAGCTACATGTCAGTCTTATCAGTTCATGTACTGTATACCCTATTTGTGGAAGTTAAAAACAAAATGTAGGCCTACTGTAAACCTCCGTAAAGCCTTTATGCAGTGCTTCTGCATTATCCATCAAATACCCGACCCAGCTTTTGGCAGGGTCGGGTACCCATTTTGTTCCAATGGGATACATGGACAATCTGTTGGACAGTATTCTAACGTGGCTGGTTGCCAACTTATTGCTGTAACCCTTACGGTTATTTATCGTTGGCCTGCTGTTTGTTGGGACACTAAATAGACGCCAGGGGGAGGGCGAACTCCTATATCGGGAAATGTTGTCCGGCATTGACATCGTAGGCACTACATGGGGTCACGGCTCTCCTTCCCTTGTGCCACCGAGACGAGTGTCTCATTATGTAGCACAAAAAAATTCTCCACTATAGCGCTCACGAAATCTGGCAACTCTACTTAAAAATGCATTTGCCTCACGAAAAAAAGGATCAGATCTCCAAATTTTTAAATAGGAGTATGGAATGAACATATTACTACAGTGATAAACTGTAGTTACCTTACTAAAAATTCTAATGATCATAATTCAAAGCAATGCAATCGCCGGAAGTTGTTTATTAAAAATATACAGTACCAAATTTAATTTCTTAGTGACTACGTTTTTTCTCGAAAAGATTAGTTTGGTAGTTAATTTAAACAGTATCTTGTACAATTTCATAGATAACTTTTAGTACGTACTCCTTTGCCTTGGAGTTTGTAGACGAAATAAATGTCCCATTTTGATGTTTTATATTTCTTGAAATCAACTCATCTTTCATAGTAAAAGATGGTGCATGTAGAAGAATAAATGAGCCTAACAACGACAAATTTAATCATGAAAGAAATCATGGTTCTCATAGCTTTATGTTTGGGAATATTAGGCTGTCGTATAAGAATGCTTTCAGAATAAATCATACGAGAAACATTTTTAAGAAAGTAGGAATTTTGTGGTACTAAACTTCAGTAACTCTCCATCACTGTCACCACATGAAACAACTTGGGTAAAACACTGATGCATTAATCATTTCTAATATGAAACAACGTCTTATTTAACCCATTACAACAATGCTTTTTTAATGAATGTATTATTTTACAGTATATCAATTCATACAACACTGAATAACATAAAAAAATAATAATTTACATAAAAATTATTATCATTACATGAGACTCATCACAATATCAAACAGTGCTAAGCGGTTCAGTTTCAGGAAAAGGGAGAAACATATCTTTTTAAATAACAACTGTACTGAAGTTTAACACTCATTAAATTCCAAAATCTCAATCAAAATATGAAGAAGGACATGCATAATATAAATTTATGTATGAAATTCTCATTAAGTCATACGCAATGTCTTTCAACAACTGCTTGACTGTGCCACTGACGTGCCAAACTGCTGTAATGCTACCATTATTGTTAGTTGCTGCTATTAGAGAATATTTCCATGCAAATTACTATTTTAAGCAATGGTCCAGCGTTTGGGCACAAAGAATGGGGTTAGAGAATAAACAGCGGTAATGATTTCGGTGAATGGATAGCTGACATCAAGTACGTTGTCAGAAATGAACTGCGGTAACCACAACGTTAATTCGATGATGTGCCTACACTTTATATATGAGAGGGAAGCGAAGGGAGGAGAAGAAATAGTGTGTGTGTACCGTTTTTGAAAGTCACATTTACATTTCAAAATGCTTTTAACTATTATAAGGAGAAAAAAATTCAAGAATAGTCTATTGGATCAATAATCGATTTATGGATGACAAAGTTTTCAACTGCATATGTGATCAGAATGAGGTTAACAAAGAACCATCATCATTACCATCATCACGAGGGAATATGCAGAAAAGTACTGTATATATTGTGTATATGCCAACGTTAGTTAAATGGCAGATTTGCAATAGATGCATCTATTATTCAATATTATTTTTAGGATTAAAGAAAAGCAATCTGAAACACGAGTTCCGATGAATTTCAAATTATAATGAACTTTGATATTTCGACTACAGCGATGGATATTAGCTTATAGTTATTTTAAAAAACGGGGGAGAATCAGCCCTCAACAGAGTCAGCCTACCAATCGATTTCTAATTGTTTTTATAAAGTATATTTGAAAAATTTTAAAGGAAAAAAAACTTAAATTGAAATTCCAAATGATAGTCTGGCATTTCAAGTTTTTTATATTATAAATATCTGATTGTTTTTAAAATGTATTAAATTTCAATGGCAATTCATTTATTCCATGAACTAAGTGAAAGCGAAATTATTTTTCAACAACGAACAACAAAAAAGATACTAATGTGATGTCTGAAATGCTATAACTCATCTACAACCGAACGTGGGTAGTCGTCGGCAGGTCAGCTAAGTCAACTCAATTTTGATGAAGGAGTTAATCTTCCATATTTTTGCCTAAGTTTTCAACTGATAAAAGGGTTACAAGGTCTTTATTTGTAAAGAGGGCAGTCTGAACTAGTTCAGGTACAAAAATGAACTCTCAAGCAGGCTTTATATGATGGGATGGTGAATTCATTTTCATCAATAAACAAAACTAAACATAAAACAAATTGAGATGAAATAGGCAATCATTGACATTTTTATTTATTGGCTATGCTCAACTGTTGATTTTTGAACAACATTATAACAAAGTGGCACCGCCACTTCGCACATTAATGGAAACAACCAACCTATTACGTTGTCGACCTTTCAAATGTGCGCATTTTCAGTTTAAGATCATCATCATCACCATCATACACTTATCTCGCCTGTGGCAGGGTTGGCTCTGTGGGTACTGGTTCTCAACCCCAATTTATCTCCCACTAGGTCCCCATCTTCCCCACACTATCCATATTCCCCATTCATTTCGCTCCTACGCCTGCGTAGGTCTTCCTCTGAGCCTGAACCTCCTCCTCTCTTCTCATAACATGTCAACACTCCCCTCAATGTATTTTCTTTCATCTTTTTCGCAAGATTTTAGTTTAAGGGAGCGTGGAGAAAATAATGTAACGCTTACGCTATATACTGTAAAAACTTCCGAGTTGTCCCACGTGAACTATGAGACCCACTGTATCCTTAAATGTCGTATGAGGGTGCATATTCAAAAGAGATCTATGGGATTCGAGTGCCAAAGATGAAGGTATACAAGAGCCAGAGTTGAAATCGCTAGATATGATTTTAATAATGGTTTTGTAATATCGGTGACATCCGTGTCGCTGTCATGGTTTTCAAGTGAAACTTCTCCTTTTTTTTCATTTGAAAATTGATGCTTTTTTAAAACATATTATTTTCTTATTTATAGATATTTCTATATTACTTATTTAACTCTGCTCTTTTGTTATTCAATACAGAAACAATGTTTTTGATGAAAAATCGAGAAAAAACTCCGGAAATGGAAAATATGTTATACAGAAAAATGGTAGTGTGATGAACTACTGCATATAGACCCCTAGCTACATTTCCCCTCAGTAACTATATTTTTATTTATAAGTTTAAGATCCTAAAATATAGCGCAGACGGGTCAGTGTGAAGTTAGGTGTCCCTACCCTCAAATATGCTACTAGTACCAACTATTTTATTAAACAGACAGAAAAAAACAACATAGAATACACCACTCATAACCACAGATATATGACATTAATTAAAAATAATTTTTTTCCATGTGATCATGGCCCTTATATGCATATTTTAACAATAATTACCGCCTCAGGGGCACTATCTGATCGATAGTCCCCCTCTCAGTTTACCTTAAGCAGAGAAAATATGATACTTACACCTATCGGACCATAAAGGGCTGCAGTTCTCAGTTGAGAGATTGAATTAAATACATTTATAATTCCAGGTACGCTATATAATGACATTAAATGAAACGAGCCCAACAATGTATGGGTATTTCAACTGTTAGTCGCCTAAATGAAAATCTTCTTTGGTAGTCCTTCACAGAAAAAAAGACATTACACAATCCGTGTAATGAAATGCCACTTTAACAACTGTCGCAGCTATCACAGTTAAGAAACTATACACTACCACAGAATACTTAATTTTTAGCAGGTCCTAAAAATTACTGCTATAGCCCTCTTAAATGATAAGTGAATTAGTAGGGAAGAAAATCCTCAAGTGGATTTCTATAAATGTGATGATGTTGTGAGTGCCAAGCGCTTAATGTTTCAAAAACAAATTGAATTTAAGCCTGTTAACAGGTAAATAAGTAATTAAAATAATCGGGTTAACTGCTCACTGAATTATGCTAACTACCTATATATAGTGTCTGTTAATGTCACACTACTCTTTCACTCTCGTTTCAGTCATTTTGGTAACCAGGTAACAGTTTGAAGAGTTAAAATGCCCAATTTCGTTTATTTAACAGTTAATTATAACTGTAAGTGACTAATTTGGAGAGTCTGAATGCGACCCACATGTAAAGCACCTTTATAAACAACGTGGAAAAACTAAAGACTATGTACGAGGCAGCATGCATGAAATGGACCACGATGGAATCATCAAAATGTTTTGGAGATTTGCCTTCCTGAAGCATGATAACTTGGCATTTTGGAAAGGACAGTGAATTTCTAGCTGGGACCTTATGCTTATTCTCGTGGCACAGCCAGTTCTCTGATAAACCAAAGGGAATGGTACGTGAACTGAGCTCCAATGGAATAAAGGTTAAGTTGGGTGCACAATGTACTCCTCGTGTTAATTTCAGAATGTGTCACTGAATAAAACGACAATTTTGTAACCATACAGAGTATTTGACGCCCGTTAAGTAATCTGATATACAAAACCCATAAGTCTAACACAGCATCACAAAGCTCTTGACATTCGACCCTCTTATGGGGAACTGAAATGCTGCATTTAACACACTTCCTAATAAATATTATAAAGGGAGATACCGCTTAGCGGTGAGCAGGAAGACATTAAAAAATGCAGGAAGCTGAGTATTTGATAATCCGCTCAAAAAGTCAAATTATTCGCGTGAATACGCCCTCAATGCAAGAATGTCAGTCAACTTTGAAATAAGGTACTAGTTCGCTTATCTCGTAAACTGGTTAGCACATATTCGTATTTATTGGATGAATGATTTTTATTGAGGCTATCTGCCGAGCGGACAGGACTGTCAAGCAAATTGAAGAAGAGCACTTGAGGTTCAGGATCGAACCTGCAGTCAAAATATTCTTCAAGGAAATCATTATATCACTGATCTACGAAAGTCGTGTGAGGTTGATGGCATCCATTGTGAGACCTGACAACATCTCCGTTTAAAGTATTCTGTGTCGAAGCAGAATTAAGGCCACGACCTCGTGTAGAGCGTACCAGTTTATGGTCACGTAAAATTTACCCAGAAGGATAAGCAAGTAACGTACTTAAGCTAGAAACAGGCTTGGGTTACATAAACTAGTCAAGCATATCTATTTCACATGTATTACACTAACCCACGTCATTGTCGCCATGACGTCATATCGAAAAAAATCAATCATTTTCAAGATCCTTTGCTCTATAGCAATACGTTGTCGAAGATGTTGGTGAAAATGGCATCAAGTTCCAGGAGAAGAAAAAACATGCGCCACCAAATGCAAATCAAGCAAAATGTAAAGTATTACTCAGATGATTGAGTAGAGGGCACCGCTTTTTCTTTCTGTCTTTTTTTTTTGTTTGTTAGACAAGCGCATCAAGTAGTTTAATGTCTTCCGCCTTTCAACTTTTTGCATTAAATAGAAAAATAATGGCTTCCTACCGCAGGGGTTTGAAATACAAAATAAATCTAAATTCCACTACTTATCGTGTAAGATTATTATAATCATAATGGATATTTGTTGAATATCTCATTGTGGAATATTTCACTCATTTATTACCTATACGATGACAAAGTTATTAATTCTATTGTAGATATCTGGAATCGGACTGGACAGAAATTTGGTCTTAAGGAAATCCGACAAACCAACAGCCAGTAAAAACTTTATATTTTTAAAAATAAGCCTTTGAACGATAACGGCCAAAGTAGAAAAATCCGGTACTCCGGTGGACCAGTTCAGCCCTGGTAGACTTATTCAGACAAGTAGTAGTTCCTAGTTTTTATACTACGAAGAGACAATAAGTCAAATGCCAAATAGAGCAACTCCTAACCCTTTTCCGGTGTCATACCTCAAATTGTCCGGGTGTCAAAGTGTCCGAAATTTAACACATACGTCAAAGTATCCCTGCCCTTTTACATCATACCCGGCTAAACTTTTTTGGTTCGTAGGTGTTTTAGGGCAAAATTATTGCCGACAACAAGTATTTTTATAAATAAACATTATTTTTCTAATGACAGAATGGCAACTTGAGTGTGGTGACGTTGAGGTCAGGCAGAAGGAAAGCAGAATTGAGATTTTCCTGTGCCTAGAAAAGCGAGATTCGTACAAACGGGATATTCGTGGCTACACGAGATCATTCACAGAATCGATATGCGTGGGGCGGGGGACCGAAAGTATAAAGGTACAGTATATACCAAAGATAATTCATTACCTGCATCTTTCTGTGCAGTGCATATGTGCTCTGCAAAAAGACAAGTTGTTAAGCATTGTGGTGGACACTTTGAGATACTTAAAAATTGCATGAAAGTGTCCGGCCAGACACTTTGAAGTAGACCCCGGACACTTTGAAGTGTGGCACCGGCCCATAGGCAGGGTCGTGTACCTATCTCGTCCCTCTGAATGGACACGAGGGTGATATACTGGACATTGCTTTTCCGCAAGTCGGTTGCCAACCAAAGCTGCAACTCGTATGCTTAGTTATCGTCGGTCTACTGTTTGTTGGGGCATTCTACCGACGCCGGGAAGGGGGGGGGGCGAGCTCCTAGATATGGAAATTTCACCTCATCTACCCGTTGCATAGTGGGGAGGATTCTTTCACGAGCAAATGCCATCGTAGACCACACGGGATCTTTCTCGCCCGAAAGAAGCCAAGCCACTTCGATCCAGTAGCGAACCTAGAACCACTGACACAGCTACCCACTGCTCCAAGGAGGAAAAGATAATGAGGCAAATGCATGAAGAAATGTTGAAATCTATCGTGTGCCCCTTCATGACTAAAATAAACCACCAAATTCAGAATCATGAAATACGTTCATAGTCTTGGCATCTACCGTATGTCATACGTGATTTGTCGATTATAAAATTTAATTTTGCTGCTTATCAAAAAAGCTTATAAAATTTTTAATATGTAGATTTAAAATCTCCTAATTAACACAACGCCCTTTTAGAGCCAAGATTAATATTAGCATAAGCAACACGTCATCTACAGCTTGAAGTTGACTGCTGTTCATCTAAGTTTTGGAAAGGCTTTAAACTGGTTTTGTAGGAAGGAAAAAAAGTTATGGCTGCAATCGAAACCATTGCAGTGTTGCTACTTTGACGAGTTAATCTAAGTGAAGTCATTGTTGCTTCAACATCACAACCTGAAGAATGAAAGATAACACTGAAATAAAGCTTGTACGATGAAATACGTCACTGAATACTTTTGCTCTCTTCAAAAATGGATTAACCCAACCTGTTGTCAATTCACGCTCAGCAGTCGGTTTTTTCATCATATAGCCATAGTGCGAAACCCACGTTAATCAATGTTCTTACAATATGCTTGTGCTGCATTTCGCATGCAGAAATAGATGAATTTTTGGCATAGCACTCTATTGATGTTTAAAACACAAATTTTAATTACAAAGTATGAAAATAACTACCGTACTGTTATTTAATGCGAGTATATTAATTAAGGAAATGCAGGGAGGGGGAAGTTGCAGACTGATAACCTACAGCTAGAAGTTTTCAAGTTATAATAAAACTTAATGGATTGGTAATAGTTATATACTGTATAAGGCTGATACAAAGGATATCAGAGCATCGAATACGAATTACTTTCGGGTTTCAAATCGTCAACTGCTAAAGGGTCATTAAAAGCCCAGTAGCATTGCAGAAGAAATCCACTATCAATAAATAATAATACTGAATATCTTCAAGGCTTTTGATCTAAAATACAATCTACTGCATAAGCACATACAATATATCCAATGCTGTAATATTAAATAAAAATAACTTTCAAAATAGCTTCAGAAAAATAGGGCAGAAAAATAGTCTGGTGAAATATTTGGAAGCCTATCACAAGATCCGATTTGGAAACATCACTGACAAGAATAGCTCTGATAAACACTAAAACATACAGTATAATGTAAATGTTCAATGAAAATGGACGTGTACCTGAAGGCAACAGTTACTGTATGTTGTGCAAGGAAGTTCAAAATATCAACAATTTATGCTGAAAGGTCATCGTACAAATAAGAGATCACAGTTGCACTTGTTCACCAACGAACGTAATGTACAGTATACATCATCATCAGCATGCCCTTATCCTGCCTGTGGCAGGGTCGGGTTTGCGGGTTCTAGCCCTCCACTTCCGCCTATCTTACACCAGGCACCCGTTCACTCCACGCACTACCATATCCTTACGAACAACTTGTTCCCACATCTGCTTTGTCTCCTCTGTCCCGTTTGCTTCCAACCACCTGCATTCCTGTAATGGACTCAACGAGCTCCTCCTCCCCTCCTCTCAATACGTGTCCATACCACCTCCATATACTCGCCCTCATTTTATCCGCGATGTCTCCCACCCTCAAGCTACCCCTAATGTACTCGTTCCTAATTCTCTCGATTTTTGTTTGATTGTTTGATGGTGTTTAAGGTCCCGTCAACTACAAGGTCATTAGAGACCCGTCCACTGCGTAGTTCTAATGCATATGCTGCACAGACACTACACCAATGCGACGATTATTGGGTATTAGCAGTA
>JAAFCE010004209.1:6086535-6113100 GCA_013389805.1 Trigoniulus corallinus | reverse complement strand
TTGCGTTGCTTAACTTCAGTGATCAGACGAGAACTGGTGTGTCCAACGCAATTCACCGCTCCCCCCTTAGTTTTGTGGGTTGGGGAGTAAGCCAGGCAGAATGAACCCTTACAGGATGAACCCTTAGGAGGCTGCCCGCGGGAGATGAGGAAGAAGGTGAAAGGTCAAAGGAGAGGGTTAATTTGCAACACCCAACGTTCTTTACCAACCACCCTTCTTGGTATTGATGTGGGCTTCAGTGATCTTACGGGAACTGGTGTGTCCAACGCAACTTGGCTGCACGATCTGAGTCGATCTCCCCATTGCTCTGGAACACTGATCCTAAGCACTTTGCCTCCCCCACCATTGTCACCAGCTCGACTCCAGAGAGTACATCATTATTTTCCTTTGCTATTTAATGGAAGTACTGTACTGTTATTGCTCAGATTCGACCTTGAATTCAGAAGCTAACTACATTCAAAATGACAAACTACAGTATTTCCAAAAGGTAAGATGCGTGGTAGGAAGTTAAAGCAGCACAAGTCAAATTTTAGAAATTTTCTAATTAAAGGCAAAGAAACTCAAATTGAGGAAGAGAAGTATGCAGCAGGACACATTTATTGTGGCATTGCCATCCTAAAAATATACTTTTATTAGAGAAGTAGTCGGGGGTACGCAGAAGCCCCAAATTTTGTCAAGGCTTTGCTCACTAGATTCCTGAAAGTGCGGAATGGAATGATTTGGCTTTCGACCGAAATACTTTTTGTCAGCTCTTCCTAACTGCCCTTTAGATTGTCCGGTCGACCATTTCTTTAGCCGTTAGTCCAAATTACTGCTAGGCTAATGACGCCATACTATACCGCACCTTTACTGCTTCTATGTTACCTTCTACGTTGATGTATTGCCCTTGCAAAAACTTGTATCGATGTACTCTAAGAAAGCCAGTACGGAATCTGACGTGCTGTAAATGAAAAACTTCGGGATATACGAGTATAGTAGAGTATTCCTAACGAGTGAAAAGCTTAAGATGAGTTTGACAAACTTCAAGTTGAGTAAAATTAAAGGAGTTATTTTAACACACAAACCATCTGTAGCCAGCTTTCTATGTAACACGAAATGTCCTACAATTTCCCTACTGTGAAAATTTTGGGCAACTTAGTTTATCATTTAGGTGCCATTGAACAACAGCTGGCGAAGCCATTTTACTTTTAAAGGCAAGTCTTAATTATTCGACAATAACTAATGAGAACGGAGTGACAATTTGTGATGAAGAGAAAATAATTGGAGGGAAAAATGAAAACGACATTCCCAAAGGTCCTTCACAACATTGAATCGCAGTCGCAGCATCCTCTTCAATATACAGCATGAATAGTGACAACAGCGTGTAGAAATATAAAAATTGAACTAATAGCGAACCTAGATGAATGTTACTTTTTCTACACTTGATTAGGCTATATTGTTAGGACCACAACTAATTTGATCAGATAAACTTTCATGAAATTAATTACACACGCGCGCAAAAAAAATTATTTAGGCTGACAGTAAATTCGTTGGCAATAATTCATAATAATGGTACAGTTTGTGAAAGAAAACTAAAATATAACAACGATTGCCTAAAAAAATGTCTGAAATCTAAGGTTTCAAGAAAGGAAATGGCAATTTCTTTTTATTGATTTTATGACCTGTCATTGAAGTGGGACCTTATTTCCTTTATAGTTTTGCTGTTGTTCCGTTATGCTGCTCCTGTTGATTTCAAAGGCTCCTATACACACGCATTACAACCTGATATCGATTAATTTGTTACATTTCTACTCAGCAATTCCCTTGTGTTAGACTGTTGTTGAAATAATAAGGTATATTTAACTTTAAAGAATAACCACGTTTAGGGCATATGTTGTTCAACAAGGCAACCCCAAATGCTGCAAAACGGTGCCATGACATGCAGCACTTCAGAGATAGCAGTTCAGGAAAACCACGTTCAGTATGTTTAAATTATTGTAAAAATATCAGAATAATTAAATGGTGTTATTAGAATTCTTTACAATCAGCAAAAAACTACTATGTAGGTAATGATAAATTTGACGACGGAACAGTAATTAGGGACTACCGTATATCTGTTCACTCTAGGAAATGAATTTAACTGAGGCAGTTGACGAACACCCTGCTGTGCTCTAATATCATTCCTTCAGTCCCTGCATTGCAGACAGGGGTCACACCACAGGACAGATACCACTTCGACGAATCAATAATAATTCAAAATAAAGGGAAGAACACCTCTGTGTTTTGCAGACTGGTGCTCATAACCCTAGCACCCGTCCTGACTATCCTCACTTGTCTGCAATACAAAAGGTATGGGAGCACTGTTTGAATTCACAAAAGTGATGTCAGTTGTTGAACGGTCAAAACAAACAGCAATATCCTTAGTACAAGGATCTTAACCTTGGAAAGGGGATGGTAGGTCATGTAGGTGAACCAGAGGACCAAATTTGCGTCAAATCCTGGTCAGTGGTTCATAAATAGCCACCGAGGCCTCTTGTAGTAGCTTCACAGTGCTTGTTAATGAACTTCAAAATCTTAAATTGTGGTAAAAGAACTGTGATCATCAAATATGGTTGGTGTCAGTTAAAAGATGCATTAACTTTTGTTGCATTCATCATGTTGAATACTGAGTGATTCCACCAAGGGTCTCTTTTCTATCATACAACGGTTATAAAAGTGAACCTCTAAAAATGAGATTTCCCTTGCAAACTGGACTCTAAAGCAGTAAACTATAATTCAGATTTACGATGGAAATAATTAACATCACATTAAACCAAGTAAGATGTGTAATCCCTAAACATGGATTGTTTTAATCAGATAGGGTCTTGTTCCTCACTTAACTCCTCTCTCATTCCCAAAATAACCAATGTTTTGCCTTTAATTGTTCTAGACTTCAAGTTTCTGTTAGGTAAGTTCCCCAAAGCACGCCTCTTAATTACACCAATGGTGCTCATTTCTCCATGCAACATAACGAGCACTATTAACACATCGTAGATATCAAAGACATGCATCTAAATAATCAAAACGTAACAACATTGTTCAATATATGTATATTAAGTGGAAATATATTTGACATTTAGCTAGAGAATTACACTTCAGAGGCTAGTCAATTAATAGTCGCAGGAATTCACGAAGACAATGCTAGTATCCAACTCTTCTATCCAAGATTCATGAGTATAATCTGCGTAAAAATATTGAATCCACAGTAGCGTGACAATTCAGAATCAAACTTCCAGCAATGAATTTACGTGATTGATTAAAATGACTACTCATAGCTTACTAGTTGTATATTGCTGATATCAAGAAGTGATCTAAATGTCTCTGTAATTTTCTCTCTCTTTCCCTCTCTCTGTTATAAATTTACGTTTATAAAGTATCAACAAGATAAAATGAATCTATTTAATTTATTTCATGAAAAATCTTTAATCTAATCCCATTCTCGAAAGAGTTATAAATGATAACTCAAATTAGGTGTTAATGTAACTGTTGTCTACTTCCTTATTCCAGAATCATAAGCCAGTAGATTACTGTTCCCTATCTTAAAAATATGATGTAACATCATTTATAAACTTCATACTTAGTATTCACTGGATCCAATAATAATAGTTTTAAAATTGTATTTCTTAAATTCAGTCGAACTTTAATGAAATCAATCACACCATCAGGCCTAATCCCTTTCTCATCGATGGCAGGGTCAAGTATGCATCTGCCCCGTTGAAACCGAGCGAACTGTTTATTTTACACAATCAGCTTGTGCCTTGATGCTACAACTCCCAATAGCTGAACGTCGATCAAAGTTTTATCTGGGAATTATGCCTATCTAAGATTTCCAGCTAACGCCTTTCCCGCCTATGGCAGAGTCGAGTACCCATCTTGTCCCTCTGAATGGACACAACGGTGATATATTTATTGGGCTAATTTATTGGTTGAAGACAGAATGACAGCCCGTTGCATAGCTAGACACTCTTAGTAAGACACTCGGTACTTTTAAGGATACAAAAAATACTTTAAAATAAAACTTCGACAGACAGTATAATGTAAATACAGATCCACATTGCAATTTGAGTTCATATATAACCCCAGACTATAGATTTAGCAGTTCACATTTAGTTTTCAGTTACGATGTGTCTAAGATAAACAGAAGGCAAACCGGATGATCAATAATTTCTTGTACTCTTTCTGCAATCTCCTTTCTATTATTTATTTATCTCATTTGCATATTTTGCTATCAGCATTTCTTCTTCAGTGGAATGTGTGGGTCACAGTGTAAAGAAGCAGCACTATGATACATCTCATAAAATTTCATTTTCGAAACGAATGACGCTAAATTGGTGAGTTCAACAGTTTATATCCACATATACAGTATATCAATTCTGGGAAGTTAAATAAAATTTGGTCAAGCTTAACTTTTAAGAAAGCAACTTATCAAAATGAAATTTAAAATGCTCTGTTATGAATTTGACTTAAGGCACTTGCTGTTAATACACTACTTATTATTACCAACGGCTCAAAGACATAATTCCTGTTAATGAGTGGTCAAATCACTAAACATTGCACATTCTGAAATTTTATAAATACACTGATTTTGCTAAGCCTCTGGAGTATAAGGGCCAGTGAAAGTGACAGGTTTCCCCGCACACAAATTTTTAAAATATTACTGCAAGTTCTGAACGGCTGGCTGCCATCTCCTCCACCGGGGGTACAGAGAAGTGTTCCTAATCTAGGATAAAAGATTAGAGCAGAAGAGGGAAAGACGTGGTTGGGCCCTTTATAGGATGCAAGTTATAGGCAGCAGACGGGGTGGAAGCTGAAACAAACAAGGAAGTAGGTTATGAAGGGTCGGGAATGAGAGTATTGAAGCCGGACTGGTCACTGGTAGATTTGTTGCTACCATGTGTGGGATGGAGTATGTTGCCGGGTTTCCCATCTAAACTCGTATCAATGTCCAGAAATTTGAAAAGTAGTATTAAAATTAAAATGTAGTCGATTTCAATTTTAAGCAGTTGCGGGTATCATGATACTTTGAAATTCGATGGAAATTAATATCAATGTGACTATGACAACAACTTCAAATTAGTATGTTAGTATACAGTCCATAGTAAGCTAATTATCCAGGACAGGCAGAGTCAAATACAAATCCATAGAAGCCGCCATCAACAACTGTTTTCCACTGCCATGAAGGGTTTACCATTATTGAATTTAATTTTGCAGATACTAGTGAACAACATTTCAATATTTTGAATTTTTATTTTCATTTTTTTTTCAAGTGCCCCAACTACTTATAAATACCATATGCGGTACGATACATTCGAATAGCACAAGCATGCTAACGATGCTGTTATGAGTACCATTCAATGGTGGACATTGGCCAAGAGTGCAGTATGGACAACTGCTGCTATAACGTGACTAGATAGGAATAAGAGAGGAAACATTTTGAATTAGAACCCAATTTAACACTCCACGTCGATTATTATTTCAAACGATGAATATTATAACGAGAAATGAAGACATAGGACTAAAATTCAGCCTAGCACTTTGAAGTTTTGGGGTTCATCTGGGCATTGTAGGCACTGCTCCCTAGCTTGACAAGGTGACATCTTTTTTTGCCAGTGGCTAAGTAACCGAGACTTATAAAATTTCTCTGTCGGATGGTATATTAATTACAAGTCGAATAAATTATTTAAACGTTCTGATAAAAAGACAAGAGTGCACATTGTGCGCCGAATAAGGAAATATAGTGATATCGCCGCCACAAACATATTCAATGTCTCTCTTATGCCCTTTGGGATTTTCAGAAAACTTTGGATATAAGTAAATAAGCACCGAATAAGCATATGCCACTATATTTCTAGCCATGGCAGAAAATTTAAATAAGTAATCAAGAAATTTATCACATTAACTAAGACGGAGAAGCATTTGAACTGAAAGTGAGTTAAAGTAAATAGTATTTTACTGTGCATGTTCTCACGAAGCGTGCGCAACATTGTACGTATTATCGTGTAGTTATTTTAAAATATACTGTAGTGTTTATTTTCTTATTAATAACATTGAAGATTACAAAAATAAGAGGGTGGTGGCTAAATTTTTAGATAAATATATTGATGATTACGGCGTGTTGTGTACCGATCAAAATAATTTCCTCAAAATTGGAAATTGAGGGTAAAAATTGCGCAATTTTGCGGTTCCTCAAATGACAGTCCAATGGCAGTCCGTGATCACTATTAACTACATAATAGTGGGGCCTACCCTCCCCAAGTGCAGTGTAATAAGCACCTGAAGGAGCTCAATGACACGTTTGGTCAGGCACAGTAAAGACGTCCATTAAACTTCATTAAATTATCAATATGACAATTTCACATTGGCTTGGGAAAGTTTCATTATCTTTCTTTCATTCAAATATTTGATGTGTCGGTTTAGGATCGGCCTTTAGCACCCGATATCGATCACGTTGGAAGACGGTAGCCTGCTGTACGATTATTGAATTTAACAGAGTGAATACAAGTTGCTCTCAGTGCGATCCTTGCGTGGTACCACCTATATTATTCGACCAACACTTTACTGTAATTTACATCACTAGTGCTGACAAGCAATAAGTTCAGCTTCGTAATGATAGGTGGTGAATGTGATGAAATGAAACGTGAGCACAAGGAGAAATACAAATACGTTATTTAAGAAACATTGATTAACGATTTCACATAGAAAATCAAACTTGGCGTAATTTTTCCCTAATTTTCTGATAGGGGAAATTCCTGGGCTAAACTTGTAGCACTGATCCTTTGAAAGTAATAACGGCTACCCACGTCAAGTTGAGATCATAACAGAGTTTTCTTAAAAACATTAACATGCCACATTATTTACAGTAGGCAGTAGATGTTTACAATTTAAATGAATTTGGTTCTGAATTACAACTACTATAGTAACATCAAAGGATATAAAGACGGTTGTAATTTTCCCATTTTAGTTGACATCTGCGATGAAATGCCATAAAACAGTTGCAATGCAAAATTATATACAGTAGGATGATGCTCTTACAGGTAGGTGCACTTTAAAGGCTGTCCAAAGCAATACAAGTGCTTGTCATTTTGGCTCTATGATTCTGCGTAAGCGTGAAAAAGGCATTAGATTGAATGAAAACATTGAAATTTCATTTCACGAAATTGATGAAATGTTAAATAAACCTAGTAATCAAAAGAAATTTCTTTTTGGAATCAAAAGAAAATCAAAAAGGTTGTTTGACCCTATCTACATGATATTTTACTGCCATACTACAACTTGCGAAATATCCCACCGAGATTACTTTTTTGTCAAATTCAAATGGTGTGATTTCATTTTAGTATCGTGCAAATCCTTTATGCATACCTATAAACTGTATACACAGTATGCTCACGTACGTGTTCCAAGGCAGTGTATGCATTTTTTCTGTCAGTCTTTCCTTAAACTGATTTGCATATATTAGCCTAATGACAGAAACCTGAAACATGGGATTAGTCCCGCTGGTAAATCGGCATGAATGCAGAAGTTGAAAACTATGAATTTTTCCCCATTTGTGAACAAAAATTATACTCAGACCAAATATTTTATACTTAAAGCTACTACTGAATATCAAATGTGATTCGATGTGTACTGTATGTGTATATCCAGCGCTCAGCTCCCACATTAAAATTCATTGCCTGCGTGTGGGTAAACATTAAAATTCAAATTCAGATTCTTGTTGTGAAAATCGGTTTACTTGCATAAAAGTAGTAGATATTCAAAGTTAAAAAGAATGAATATAAGAGTTATACTAGTGGCAATAATAGAAAAGTTAATAACGAGATTTGAAGAACGTCTCAAATATAACATTTTATTGAATTCTTTATTGGTGTCGACTACCTTTTCACTATAAAATAGCAAAGATTTCATCAGATTTTAAATTCGGATACACTATAAAACACTATTTAAATGGAGGGGGAGAGGCATTTTATGTCGAAAACCTCTTGTCATTTTACAATACTCTCATTGAAACATTTATTTTGAACTCGGTGTATAGAGTACTACTGAACCCAATTTATGTCGTTTGGTGAATAACAGCAGAAGTCCACTGCTGCAATAAATTACTATTTCAACTCGTGCATATGTTGAATATATAAAATTAATATACAGTACCTGATCTACATTTCTCCTACAAGTCGAATATGCGATTATAAATTAATTAAACAGTAACGATCAATGTTTTACTGGTACGGCGAAGAAATCGCCAGTTGGCAGTCGGAAACATGTGGACAAATATCCATTGTAGCTACAATAGGGGCAAACTAATGGTAAGCAGTTCTGAAATTGTGAACCGTATGACTGCCATGACATCACTATACAAAACGATCCTAAATTCCTGTTGGTCCTTTAATTCTATTATCCATATAATAACCAAAGTCCTTTGATGCTAAATAATATGGCAAAACATATGTCAGTGAATAAAGGTAAGAGAGAACTTTCAGGACTATGATGTCGTTGGTTTGATGGCCTTTTAGGGCCTTTTAGGGCCCTTCAGCTACAGTGGTCATTAGAGCCCCGTCCACTGCGTAGTTCTAATGCAGTCTGCACAGACACAACGTTGCTACAACGATTTGGGTGTTAACAGTACCCAGTGTTCTCTAAGGGGTCAACCATGCCAGTACTATCTGGGATTGCTTTGCTTCACTTCAATGATCAGACGAGAACTGGTGTGTTCAAGGGGAATACAGCTGCTGTCTCTGATGTCACCTTCAGTTACTAAAAACCAACTGTCCAAAACTTCATTCCAGTCCTCTGCATTTACTTTTTTCAACTACTAGTAGGAGATTCTGTCAACTTCATTTTATTTGCCTAATTAGATATACGGCACACTAACATGGGGGTCAACTCTTGATAAAATGTGATGTGTGCATTGAATTGATTCGTTTGAAAACCATTCTGCGGCTATCCATGTACTTAGGAAGAAAAAGTAAAACTAGTCAGGTTTGACCCTACAAACAGTCAAAACGGATTTAGGTGCGCTGAAGCTCGACGATTCTACAGTAACCACTCCTTAAGTCCACCTATTCTCAAACGGCAGAATAAGAAAATATCAATTGGAATCCTAATCATTATTCAGTGTTTGCCTTGTCGCCAGAATGGCAGGACAGAATCACTTTGGGCATAATCTTATTTATGCCTTTTGCTTTTCAAGCTGCCCTTATCCACAGGTTGCCATGGTCACAATTTAAGGACACAGAAGACCCAGTTTAGAGAGAAAGATGTATTCCTTCCTTCTTTATATAAGATGCTTCTTATTCTTTTGTTGTTTACTAAGTTTGCTATTTACCATTAGAGTCTTTTTTGCGTTGCTAAAACTAGATATTTAAACAGTTGAGCACTAGGCGTTTTGGTTCTCAAATAGCTAAGATGCACGTGGATTCCAAATTTGAGCTGGGTGAATAAATTTATTTTGGTTTGCGGAGGCTGAGTTACTGATATTCTTGTCAAGTATCAGTGGAAACTAAGTTAGGAATGGAGTTTTATGAGTGCAAGATTCTGTGCTGCTTAAGCCCAGTAGCTTCCTTTAGAACTGTACCGTTATCAATAGTGGTTTCGCTGAACAGTTGGCAAAAATAACTGTAATATGTGAACGGAGATTGTTTTGAAATTGAACGGCAAACAAATTTAAACTCAAATGTCACCGTATTGAATTTAGGTCAGAGAAATTGATTTTTGACTGAAACAGGACTTGGGGTCATCATGTAAACGTTGCATACCCAGTATGTCAATACTGAGTTTTGCCAAGCTGCATTTTCATTTGACAAATATTAGGTCCTCTGTGATATCACTTAAGTAACGTACGGCAACTTTTATTGACGCTAGCTTTGGTACCTCAGTGGTAGCAAGTTTGGCATGTTTGCTTTGTAATTAGATGTAATCAAGTTCATAGCTGATAAGAAACCTGGCTATGCCGCTGGCCCGTAAGTACACCCCGTAAAATGTGGGCGAAGAAGGGTAGATTATCAAAATCGTAAAGCTGAATGAAGCAATAAACAGAAAAAAAATCAGCATTTCCTTCCTGATATTGAACTGAACCGCGACTTAATACTGCTGTCCCCTTGACAGAAAGTGTGGAAGCAATGAATATGGCCACCAGCCAATATCAGTCTTTAAATGTAAATTGTTCAATTGACCATTTCCAAAATGTATTAGTGAAAGGTGTTTCAATATGCCACACTTACATGCACAAAGAAGAATTTATAAGCCCGTAAGAAGTGGTCATAGATGGAAATAAATGTCGGAATTGATTCTTCAATAGCTGAATTTGCATTGGCCTACATTTTTAGATGAAAAAACTCTAGTCATTTCACAAAAATTTTAATCTAAATTTTAATAGAAATGCGGAAATTTCTAATAAAAGCAGGATTACAAAAAATTCAATATGTGACGATGAAAATTTTCATTGAATATAAGATTTAGGATATTTTTCCTTCAATCCAGCGTGGAAGATATGCGATGATAAGTTTAAATAGTTGCTTCAACATATGGCGTCTAAAACATAAATCTGCTGTAATATTAAAGATTATGACTTGTAAGAAGACGACAATCACATTAACGAAAACTTGAATTAAGTAAGAAAGGAGTTTTTAAGGATGAAAACTTATTAGTCTAAAGATTAAGTTAAATTTTTTCTACTTACTCATTATAAAGTGCCATCCCAAACTAAATGCAGATGTTTTAAGGAGTAGTGGAATTAGTTCTTCAAAATGGAGAAACATTTCAAGAAAAAAAATTTATTTTGAAGAACTCGATGCACATTTCGATTAAAATTATGAATAACATTATTCATTTATGTCAATATATTATGAACCGTAGATAGAATAAAAGCTCACCGAATTGAAATATTAAACACCAATACGGTTTGCCTACATCAGATTATGATATTTTGGTTAAATGTAAGACAAATTCCATTCCCGAAACTCTTACTCAGAATTTCTATTCATATCCCAAATTTCAAGAATGATTGATAAGTCGGATAAATGACAACCACTATGTCATATCAAACTTACACAATATGCAAGTCATCAGATTCTGTAACTGACATTGGTGATTGGGTTACAAGGCTGTTTTCCCAGGAACCTTCAGAGATCATCATCAAGCAACTGCAACTCTTAATCCTTTTCCCGTCTTTAGCAGGATCGGGTACCCATCTTGTCCCTCTGAATGGACACAAGGGTGCTATAGTGGACTGTGTTTTTCCATAGCCGGCTGCCGACCAAAGTTGCAATCCCTATGCTTATTTATCGTCAGTCCGCTGTAGGTTGGGGCACTCCACCGACGCCAGAGGACGAGCTCCTAAACCAGGAAATTTTGCCTTATCTACCCGATGCATAGTAGAGAGGGTTCATTTACGTGTAAATGCCGTCGTACACAACACGGAACCTCGGTTTATTTCGCATCCGAAGGAAGGCGCACTTGGGGGTTTTCTCTCGCCCGAAAGAACCCACCTCCATCCATTATTGAACCAGGAATCACTGGCGCAGTAAACGAGCACGCTACCTATTGCGCCACCGAGATAGGTCTTAAGATATCATCATCGTCTTGAAAAAATGTTGACTATTAGGTTAAAAAGGTATTCATTTGTAGGTCCAATGGTAAAATGTGACCAATGTATTATTCTTAACAGCCCTCAAAGAGATGTTAGCCCCCGCGCAAGTTACAAGCTTAGTTTCACTATATCCGAGAATTTCGTCATGTTACGCGTGTATTTCTACATATAGAAAAGGTCCTTTTATATGCGCCACATGGGCTCATCCCCGACTTTACTTCCTGCACCTCCATCATCGCACTAAAATCTAAGGGAAGTGTCTTGCGCTTGCATTTTATCATTTTACATAAGAAGTTCAAAAGGCTTGCACGATTTTATGCTTATTTGAATTTTTTGCCGACCTCGGTGTCTCAATTTTCAAAGTGCACTTCTACTGGAGATCAATATAGGCAAGCTCCTCTAACCATAGTAAGCGATTTATTATCTTGTGCGAAGCACTCTGCCTGTCCACAAATTCTGAATGGTTATTTCGAGTATATTAAGGTTCTGTTGATGAAAGATTGAATTAATTCTAATTGAATACATGAATATCGTCCGATTAAACATATTTCGAAGGGTTCTATACAATAAATTGAAATCTTGTTGCAACGTCGTTTTGCATTTCGTGTTACATTTCGTTTCAGACGGAATAATCATGTGATCTACATCGTTGGTCCCTTTTATCAATACTGGGCTTGAAGCAGCATCGCCTTATAAAGACACTATATGAAAATGCAAAATTCATTTTCATACAAGTTGTCATTTCTCGTTTCCGTAGGGCAAATAACTGAAAGATACCTGCAATAATAACATAGGAAATAACTTATACAGTTTCAAACTGTATATAATGATCCAATTAATTATTTTTACGCAAAGAATAAAATCGATCAAGTTGCGATTTTATTCTTCAATGATTTTCACGTTTCAGTAAAAGTCGAACAACAGGCTGAAACTTAAGAAAAGATAAATAAGTGAACTTCAAGAAAAATCCAAAGTTTTTTTATCGATTTCTAGAAAACTTGGCCGGATAAATTAAAAAAAAAGATCTCAAATATATCAAAGAGGCTTGTTGGCGAGAGAAAGGTCCCCAATGCGCCTTCAGTCGAATGAGAAGTAAAGCCGTGATGCCGTGTGGTATGTCACCTGCCCGTAAGAGAACTCCATTTACTCACAACGAGTAGATCGGCAAAATTTCTAGATGAAGGAACTCGTCCCCTTTGGCGTCGGTGGAGAAAAAACTGTCCCAATGAAGACAACTAAGCCGACGTTAAATAAGTATGCAGATTGCAGTATTAGGTTGGCAGCCGGCTTGAGTGGATACCTCCACTCAAGTGGGGATCACAACTTGATTTTTGGCTTATCCAACGTTAAATGTTTCATGGAACATTTTCCCGAAATTTCTGTCAATACATTTCAGCAATTTTCAGTCTCTTCCACTCTAAGCTAATCAATATAGTAAGCTACTTAAGAGGACAGTTATGACAAACATTAGCAGTTGCGTGGGCAGTTTTTTCTTAATTAAAATAGGATTGCAAAGGCTTTCAAATTCACATTATCTTGTAGTTTTTAAAACTCGAATTTTTTTTGGTTTAGCATTGTAAATGAATTAGGCGGCGCAGTCAAGTGGCTCAATTTAATTTCTACCCTTGTGGAATCAAGTGTAGCATGTCCTAAAAGCATATCCAAAAAATGTGATGCTTGTATTGCCAATGGGAGGATGCTCATTCTGGAGAAATCATCACCTTATGTGAATTTAAAGGTCTAGGTTAAACGTAGTTAATGACACAAAAGTCTCCTAATTATGTTTTTAACAAGATAATAATCAAAAGAGAGGTGGTGTCATAATGCCATCTTATTAAAAGAGCTGTTTTCTATGACATCTTCTGAAGAGCAGTATTCCCACGTTAAACATCACTAGGTGATAAAAGTTAACAACGATAATAATGTGTTGAATAATTACCAAACTGAATAGACCAGGTTCTTGCACTTTTTCATAGTTTAATACTAATGTCTCTGCCAGGAAAAAAATAGTGAACTTAAAGAAACCCCAGTCACCTATCTTATAAGTGATTAGATCGATGTAAAGAATCAGTTGGTGAGTTGGTCGTAAAACTCCTGATATCCAAGATTGAAATTAACAATCTTACGGCTCCCTCTGCCATAACCCAAATTACTTCTAAATTAACATAAGAAAATCTAAAACAACCGACAACAGTCCACAATAAGGATAATGATTACGTTGAATGTGGTTGTCATTTACAAATGCGTTCAAGGGCTTCAGTAGGCTCTAAACAGTGCTCTGGCATGGCTAAATAGTTCTGATTATGGGACATCCAGTGAGAAAACACAAAATAAAAAAGGCAAACAGTGACAGCCATAAAATGAAAACAATGGAGGGAAATCTCAGGGGAAAATAAGGACTTTTGTTTACCTTATGAGTAAATCTGATTTTAATTACAACTTTCTTAGTTTGTGATAAGTGGATATAACAACTCAGCTACCTTATAAGCTTTAAGGACGTCTAGTATTATAAGTCCTTATTTGAAAAACGACAGACGAATCCAATTTTCTTTATATACTTTTCAATTACTTTCTAAACGAAATAGTCTCAGAAATGTTTCATTTATAACCCATACGTTCGCTGACAGATTAGCAAAAGATTTGTGGAGGTAGGTTTGTAGGATTCGCTAGCAACAACGACTTATAAGTGATATGAACTCCTACTGAATTGTCTACTTGTAAATTTCCACATAAAAATAGTGGCATTGCTTTAGTTATTTGAGCTAATAGACAACCACTAACAGTATATAGTATCTTATTGGACAAGTGAGTAAGAGGCCGGAAATTAGAGTGAATATCACTGTTGATGGATATTAACGCGTGTGTGGGACGGAGTAATAGGAATAACTCACATTTCGAAGGCAATAAGATCCACTTATGGTCCTCCCAAATCATCTCAACTCTTCTATATAAAAGGGTTAAACAATTAGTATGTTTCACTTAATTTTTCATAGACCTGGACTGCATCCTACTAGGCCACAATTCAGAGGCCTTTCAAAGGACATCCTCATCCTGCTCAGTGAGCAGGATTACACGAAAACAGGAATAACATTAAAATTTTTTTACGGGAAGTAGAATGGAAAAATGCAAAATAAACATATTTTGATTGTTTATTCAGCTGAATTAGAAATAAAAAAATTTTTTAAATTAAATTGTATACAAATAAGATGGATTGTAAGAAAAAGTCTAAGAAAAGGATATTATATTCTCTATCACATGTGATTAGAATTATAAACTACCCGAGCAGAAATAGTTTGAATAACTCAAAAACTATCTGTGAATTTAATCCGAAATCATTATAAAAGCATCGAGAAAGATATTGGTTATACAAAGTATTGATTACACTCAAGAGGAACAAACACATGTTGAAAATGAGTTTTAAAAACTATTTTTTACAAATGAAAATAACCGAGTATAGCTTCAAAACGATCCATTATGCTTTTTGTCTTCGCCTCTAAAATTTCCTTAACAAAAAAAAATACAATCTTGGATACAAATGTAATTTTGATACTGCCAGAAGGAAATAAATGAATGCACATTAGGTAAGGATACCCTTTAGAAATGAGGAATTCTGTAAACAAAATATGGAAAAATGCTATCCCATGTCAAAATGCTTCTGATATATTACTAAAATAGCAGGATCTTGGGAATCAGTTATGGAAATCTGTGTAAGAATCAAAAGTTGCTGCTGTTATTTGTGTTTACGGGCCCACAACTACCGTAAAATCTCACGTAATGCCCGCGGATTATACGCGAAACATAGGGTCATTTAGTGCGGACTATATGCGAGGGTGGACTATATATGAGTACGGACTATGAATGAAACCAAGGGTTCTCAATGAAAACTGCTCCTCATTTTCTGAGAATTTTATTCCAATTAACAACACAACTTTACACAGTACGTTCTTGTTTATATGATAACGCAATATAAAATCTTTCACATTTCAATTTCATCGTCAGAGCAATCTGACATTTCATGTTCAAATTCATTTGATCCCATTGCCCCTACAAGTTGCGCCACTGGCTACAGTAGGAATTTTAACGTGCGGACTATACATGAGTGCGGACTATATTTGAAACATACCCATCTCTAATGCGGACTACATTTGAGATGCGGACTTTACGTGAGATTTTACGGTACTTTGGCTATTAGAGCCCAGAAAGGTCATTCCCGACAACAGAGTTCGCAGTGTTCCTCATAGTGACAAACGACATGTGTCACTGTGATATGCTCCCAACAGTTTTCGCACCATGGTTGTTCTTCTCCTCTCAGCAAGTGACAAAAGTCGTTATTCATGTGCTACAGGCCCGAAACCATTAAATACAGTAAGATCTATTTAAAGAAAACACCTTAATATGTTTTAGAGATTTAATTACGTTCGTTTACCTGATGCTAAAAATGGTGAAAATACCTCATGTTGGGACTAAGAAATTAGGGAAATGCACTGGTGTTAAAAATTAAGAGACTAAAGACATTTATTAAAATTTCTCAAAAATAAGGAACTCCAAAATTAGAAATTGTGTTTTCAATGATGCTATAGTGCAGATATTGAGTTTGCTATTACATATCTATGTGTAGGTAGCGCTGTGAAAGTTTTAAGTTAAAAAGTGACCATTTGTTCTGCTACTGTTACTGCATTTCTACTGGTGAGGAATACTCATAAAATGTTGCAGTACAGGTCGCAAGAGACTTCAACGTAACACCTAGTACCGTCTGTAATTCGTGGAAACAGTTTCAGGCGACTGGATCCATATCCATAAGGACTGGACAAGGGCACAGAATGGCATGTCATGGACAATCCAACGATAATCAGACTAGTCAGTGGATGTTCTAACCGATTAAATAATTAGATAAAATCTGCAATATTCCTATTACATGCACAGTAGTGGACATAAAAACTTCCTTAGATGGAAGAATTTCTCTTTAATTTGATTTACAATTCATTTAAACCTTCAAAACGCCCGGTTTCACTCTTCAATTTTCATTTCATCTCATGGAGGATTCAGTTAATTTCATTAACCTATTCTAACAGAATTAACTTTAATTATCTAACGAAAAAAACCTGTCCTTTCTCATCAAATGTTTTGAGTTTCCTATATCATTCCCTCAAGTCATAAAAACGATATAAAAACTATAATCTGGTTCTCAGACGAGGGAAGGCAGCAGTGATTTTTTAATATCAGAAATTGCCATAAGAGTTGAAAATGTCAACGAGCAATATATTTGTGCATTAAAACTTATAATAACTATATAACAAATATTTCCATATACCTAATAGCAAAGTCCATTATATAAACATAAATTTTGTTAGAAAAATAAGTTCACTTTTAATAGTCACAATCTTTATATTTCAAATGCCGAGGTAATTCATATATGAAATGGCCCATTACCAGAACTACATTATTTCATACGTCCTGCAAAAAGTTGTCTAGAGGTTAAATTCTTAAAGGGTATCAGGAAAGTTAGCAACAGTATTCTCACGTGTAGAATTTAAATATTGTAGCCAAAAGGCAACAGGAATTTATTATTAAGTCCTTCATTTTAGGTCCGAAACTTTTGTGCATTTACTGTATATATTTGAAAATCCGTAGTTCAGTTCTAACCTTAAGGTCCTAAACTGTGAAAAATTTTGGGAACGGCTTATTGCGTTGGGCACACCAGGTGATCACTGAAGTTCAGCAACGCAACTCCAGCTACAATAGTACTAACATGGGTGGCCGCTTGGGAAAACTGGGTACCACTAATACCCAAAAAATCGTTGCGTTATTGAAGTGTCTGTGCAGTCTCTGCATAAGAAGTACGCAGTGGACGGGGCTCTAATGACCTTGCAGCTGAAGGGCCCTAAAACACCAACGAAACAAAATGTGAAAAGTTGTGATTTTGACCGATGGAACTTATTGTTTGAGGACCCATGCTGGGGTGCAATTTTCTTCATAATTTTAGGCCCGAAACGTTGGAGTAATTCTATAGTTTGAAATCTGCAGATGGGTTGGAATTCACAAATCATCTTAAGATCCTCTGCTGTTTAAAAGAATTGCGATGTCGGCGGGGGGGGGGTCCCTTCTTTAAGAGCCCATTCTAGGTCGCGTAAAAACCTTAATGCTGCACTGCATGTATACACATACAGTATGTACACAGAGAAACTCGAATTGGAGTGAGTTACTTAAGATTAAAGCAACACAACAGCTGAGGTCTCAGTGAAGAAAACACATTTTAAAAACCCATTATTATGTGGTAACATGCGATTGGCGGACGATTATGTATAAAACAGTTAGGTGGTTAGTAAATATAGCTATCAGACTCGCTGTTTTTCTATTAAATTTTCCTTATCCAGCGACTTATTTGAATTTCTTGAAAGAAAAAGTAAAACTTTAAATAGTATTTAGACTCGGCTGATATATTATACATAAACAGTTGGATAGAAAACTGACTACATGAAAATCCAACCGCGACTACGATATGGAGTTCATGCTTCCACAGCGGTTTGAAATTGATCACGACAAATTTAATTCATCCCAAATATATATGCGCTGTAAAAATATATTTTATCAATTTTGAGTGCATAACTAGCTAACAGACAAAATTAAATTTAGTCCACATAGTGGAGTGAAGTAGATAAAATATGCGCATGAAGACTTTCGTGAAAGAATAGTAAAACCACCATCATTTAAACTTGTTAAATTCAATATATTCAAGAAGAGACTAGGATGCAAATCATGCTTGATGTTATCGATGAGCATCTTATAGAAAATAAATACAGTGAAGGGAAATCGACAAAATGATTTAATTATGAATTCAAATCTCAGTTTACCATTGTATCTCATCCTTGTTGTATTCTCATAACTGAAATTAAATTTCTATCTTAAGGAGTTTTACGTTTAAAGTTGGATTACTAAAGTTGAAATTAACTTTGAATAATTCGAAAGATATTAAGTTACATCTTGAAGCTTTAAGGAGACTTTAACAAGAATAAGATTAAGTCCGACAGCCAGATGGTGCAATTTAGATTAAAAGTCAATGAAGCCGCCTGAGGTTGAACACGATGAAAAGAAAAATTTATAAGAAGTAAAAAAAAATCTGATCCATTGTAAAGTTTATATTAAAAATGTATACTAAGCAGGTTGATTAATTTCAGATTAGATTATAATAGCTGCTTTATGTCAACAAAGTTTTAATTATGATTGAGAGTACCAGAAACATTTGAAAAACCATCGCATCTTAACATTTCCGCAACAGGTTAATGATGGATTTATATGCTTTAATGTGGAATTTTTTCATCGCTAGTAATTTTGAGCTTGAAAAATGGCCCAAAGGATATTTCTTGTTCAACATTACAGATCTCTACCGCTAAGGTAGCTCACGGTGCATGACAATGTTTGTCTGAGTATGCAAACCTCGAAATACGTAGCAGTACTTTTAAATATATTATTTATGTTTAAAAAAATCCCTTAAATTTAGATGATGACCCGTTTGCTGAGGCTCCAGTCAAGCATTTCCATCATCATCATCACCTCCAGGGACTCAACCTAACAGGCCTGGCCTAAAAAGGTTGAGGGGAAAGGAAATCTGAGTAGGGAAAAGCCAAGGAACTTAGTTAACCTATAAAATAAAACATCCCAAGGATGGATTACCGATTGATATCACCAGCGTGCACTTGAGTTTAGGACCTTCAAAATTTAGGGGGTCCCCAAAATTCCACCTGTGGCAGTGAAAAGTACCGATTAGTTCATTTGGTCTGAACACAAGGAGATACCGGCTACCAACTTCATGAAACCGTGTCTTATTTAACGTCAGCATATCCTCTTTCTGGACGAATTTCTTATTATGTAATTTGTATGGTCCAGTATTATCCCCCCAATCTGGTCAACTCAAGTGCGCTACGAATGTTCACAAAACGATTGTTTCACTTTTGTTACCCTCAAATGTTTACTTTTACCGTACTTCTATCGTGTTTATCATATAATCCTTCTACAAAAATCGAAGGCTATGTAAAAGTAAAAACTTTGATGCACCCATAAAAGTTGAGTATCTAGCAGTAAAAGTAATAAAAGTGATACAAAGATTCCATCTGTCTCCTACAACCTATTAAACTTACATATAAACACCTTTATATACTAAATTGGTACTTTAGTACATGTTATTTAAAATAGTAGCATTTTCAGATAGAAAACTGAAACTATAATTGCTAACCTCACTCCCAAAATTACTTTAAGATGTGCTCTTCAATAAAATGAAATAGCAAGCAAATATTTCTATAGGTGCAAACGTTTGCTAATGGGAGGGTAACCATATAAATAGCATTTTTAGGATAACAGACCGTGGTTGTTGTAAAACTGCATACTCTATTGTACTTTATTGTCTCTGTTCTGTGGGATTATATTGCGATCTTATAGTCAATTTCGAAAACAAAAATACAATGAATTACTTTTACTGAAGAGAGGGGACCACAAACCAACTTTTCATATACGAGTACAGTATGTAGATTCCAGTGCGGGAACGTCCATCATCATAATGTAACACGAGAATAAATAGCTATGAATCATAAGGTGTGTACCCCATTCGTTTACGAGGGATTGCTTTTCACAAGCCACAGCTATGAAAATGATGGAAAGTAAAGCACAGCAATAGCAATCGAAAATTCCCTCTTATACCACCAAGACCAAGACCAAACCCAAACACCAACACCAAGACCAAACAGAGCAAAAGACTAAGAACAAACAGAAAGTAAAAATAAAGATAGGATAGAAAAGAAAAGATAAAAATTGAAAAGAAAGATATGGAGGGTTAAAGGCTAGCTGCTGGAACCATCTTCAGTTAAACAATTTCACGTCCTAGGAATAGCATGTTCATTACAGTTTGATACCTGGCTTTGTTTCATTGGTATTTTAGGGGTCTTCAACTACAACGGTCATTTGAGCCCCGTCCACAGCATACAGTAGTTCTAATGCGGAGACTGCACAGACACTACACTAATGCGACGATTTTTGGGTATTAGCAGTACCCAGTGTTCCCAAGCGGTCACCCGTGTTTGTACTAGCTGGGAACTCAGACGAGAACTGGCTTTGAGGCCAAAACTGGCTTTGAGACTTTTCTTGCGCCAGAAAGAAGTCACCTAATTATCACAACCTGTTGTACGGAGGAGCATTTCTTTATATTTCTGTCTCTCTAATATCTCACCTCTGGTTACTAGATTTTGAGGTGGAGATTGATTTGAGACTCCTTTTAATGTGGTTAATTTTACCGCAAATAATATTTTAAGGACAATTGACTCTTTGTGAATAACCCACTCTACCCCTCCTCAAAACAATACATTCATGATGATTTGCATAGCAATGGGAAGGATTTCTATTAAATGAAGTTAATGTTTAATAAGTTGTTGAAATCAAAAGCGCAAGTGGTTACTAAGTAGATAAAAAGGGTTTGCAATGCACTTTTCAAGCAACATCAACACTCAAGCATTCAGCACTTCTTTCACCAATTTCTTAAAATAAATACAACTAAGATACTTTAGCCCTTCCACTACCTATGAACACATCCAACTAATACAACCACTAAATATATGAAGTGATTGAGAGTGTAATAATTTATCTCATTTTTTAATGACTATACTTTTCTAAGTTACCTTTATCACCAATTGATTAGTAAATAATGTTCGTTAAACCCGATGTGCTGTTGTGCCAGATATTGATTTACAAACAGTGCTCGTGTAACACACATACACTAAATAAACTGAACAGATTAAAGAAATTAGACAGAAAGATATAGAACCCATTTCACATACTAAATTAGTTATAAAAGTTAGTAGCAGTTTTTCAACATAGTGTAAGTTTTGACAGAAGAATCCTAAATGAAATAACATTGGGTAAGATAGTGGCAGGGTAAAGGTCTACTTTTCAGGAATTTTCTTAAAGTTAAGTTGAAATTTACCAATTAAAAAAAATCCAGTGCAGTTTTAACAACACATCATACACAGCCATATTAAAATATGCAGTCCATATTAGCAGCAAGTGATGCGACGTTGTGGCAGCTGCGAACGAAGTCTCAAAAGTTAGAAGCCTATTTAATATGCAGTAATTGAATAGTTATTAGATTTGACTGACGCAGCACTTTGAACGCTTGACCGTATTATCTATTAACTTATCATTAGCGATGTTAGTGATGGATCATTAGCAGTCCCAACCTTCTCACAGATAAAAAGATCCTGACAATTCAAATTTTCAAATAATGGTGCCTTACAACACCACATTGTATATCGGTACCACGAACTGCTGTCAAGGACGCCACTGCAATTCACAAATAGCCTGTAGTAGTAAACAATTACTGAGGAATGTGCATTAAGAATCGTTAAAAACCGATACTCTTGATAATTGTTTCAAGTTACACAACTATTTCAAAATGCACTGAGCACTTTCTGAAATCTACTGTATGTAGTGTAGTTCCTGAAGCAACAATCTGATTGAAGATTGGAGTCTCAAACTTGTTTTTATCGGCAAACCGTTTAAAAAGTGAGCAAGTGTCGAACTGTGTCATGCTCTCTCACAAAGACGTTTCATTAAAATTAATATTCAGTACAGCTTTCAACTACAGCAGCCTGTCATTCTCTACTTTTCTTTGACAATCACACCAGCACGGATTGCTATATTGGGAAACAGCATATTGGGCCTAAAGATGGACCTGTATTTCTCTTTCACACTTCATGCGTTTTATTTCCTGAACCAGTGTCTAGACAAGCTCAGAAACTGTCCAGTCGTTGAAAGTATGTTGGCTTTCCAAGGAAGTGATTATTTTTATTTATTGCCCCGAAAAGTTCCCAATTGGTGAAAACGATATTATAAGAAACACTTTACCAACGTTGTAATAATTCTAGACTGTAATAATTTAAAGATTTGTTCTACCAAAAGTTGAACTTCAAAAGGTGAAATGCCTTTTATATGCAAGCTGCCTTTTTTGAGCCAGTTCAGCAGGTTATTTAATGACGTTGTGATCACTACCGGTCCAATTTTGAAAGTAGCTGGAGGTAGTTGGAGGTAATTGGAGGTAATGCAAAAAAAACAATACTGATTAATTCGTTGCATTTAATTATCTAACAAATGGACATACCTAAAGAAAAACCTGCAAAACTTTGACGATTCAGTACTATACGGATTTTCCAGAACTGAGCAGCATTAAATTACAACCTGTTAGATTCTTTCTACCATTCATTATCATAAACAAGGAAATCATAGCACGGATCTTTCTAAAGTTATTAACTAATATATTTGAAGTCAAGATGTTCAGTCTCAATGAAGTTAATTATTATTTAGGCAAATTTGAAATAAGGCTAAATGTAATTTGCATAAAAGTGACCCCCTTTTGTCAAATAAACTATGACCAGTTGAAATTACAAATTCGACTGACAGTTGAATATCCTAAATAGTAACGGATGAGAGGTTTCAGTGACAAGACTTTAATAAAGGCAATGGAGCAAAGGTTTGATATCCACGGTTGACGTATTTAAGCAAAACAGCCATCTGAAATTGTGCAATGCGCGTGTCACTTCATAAATCATGAGACAGCATGCAACATGTCGCTGTCCATGACCTTTAGGCCTAGTAATTTGCCTCACAAAGATGACAAATGACAGCTACTGGTGTCTTATAAACCAGCCAGCTTGACTTGCCACCATCATGAATTTTAAACATTCACAAAAGTCTTATCATGGTGCAACATGTGGTTAAGTCAATCCCTGGAAACAAGTGCAAAACTCTATTCGAAATTCATTCACTGGAGCCACAATCTTCCAGTTTAGCACATTTAAATAGAAATGCGATCTATACAGAAGTCACACAACCGGAAAATTAAATCTTAGCTTTTTTTAAATTACCAAATAGGGATTATCTGCAACCTTCTCTAACCGCCTATATCGAAAGGTTTAGGACATATTTACTCGCTCAAACAACTCTGCAAAAAAACAAGTACAATATAATACAGATGCAGTGATGGTCTACATTTCATAGTAATAGTGAATCACGCTTTCTGTTCACGATAATACAGATTTGAACTTTGTTTCACTAACATTCTTATTGTGTCTCCGGTTTATGGGAGGAGATATAGGGCATATATATATTTTAGCAACTGGATCCTAAAATAATTTTCGTTATATCGTTGCTGCATTCTTGCTTGAAATACACATTAGAGACCATCTCGTATCCATAGAATTGACTCTATTGCGTATCGCCCAATTGTTAGCACTCAATGTTTTTCTTTCCTTTCTTACCAATGTATTGTTTCTAAAGGTTGATGGTCTTATATATGACCAAATATTTATATTTAAATGAAAGAGCGAAGCAACTTCGTGCTTCCATAATAATAAAGAAAATCTCTAGGGTACCTTTGAACATACATGTTCATAAAACTACATAAAATTCAGACAGCATCCAGTATTTCATTCATAAACGTCACTTTTTTTAAAATACAAAAAAGGAGGACTAAAGAAACTATGATTTAGTATTAGAGCTTAAAAAAAATGTATCTGTTTTTATATACTTCTTAGTAAATGAAAGGGGCAACAAAAAATCTTAAGGACACTAGTAAGCTGATCGACAGCTGACAAACGTGTTTTTCATATCATTATTCTAATCTTCAACCAATATTATAAATGTAATTCCAGTAAAGATTACTATGATACTTATCTACAAGAGGCACGTATTCAGGAAAAAGACTGCTGTACACATCCTTTCCTACTATCGTACCAAATACTTAAATAATGTGTTCATTGAGCCTTTGGGGATTGTCTCTTCTTTTCCTTGGTCTTTCTTGACATTTTTTTTCTTTTAAAATATAACCTTACAATAAATAGCATTGTTCTATAAATCTACTCATTATCTCGAGGTTATATGTAATACTAGAGGAAATGAAAAAAAAAAAGATCATTAATTTCAAGAAAACGTAAGGCAAATTTCCTAACTATGCTTATTATCAATAAGTAAAATTTAATGGACATCTGAATACTGGTTTAAACTCTTATTTCGTAAACCTAAAACTCGGCAGTAGCTATCATTATTCAATCCCTGACGTCAAGATTCAAACCAACTCCAATTATTTTAAAAACAACTTTCTTAAAAAAAAAATAAAAGATCCCCTGGCAGGAAAATATGCACAGGAATGAAATTTTTAAATCAGGCATGAATATAGTTCTATCGGTTTCTCTCTATAAAATACTATGAAATTGGGGGCACAAGTATGAATAACAACCCTACTTCACAAAAAAATATACGTATGACTTCAGAGCGCGATGATCATCCTGAGGACTCAAAATAAGTTTCAACACATCTGCGTGAACCGTAGGCAGTCTCTGTCTTACTTCCTATTAAAAATAAACCTGACTCCAGGGCTAGAGATTACTCAACTGACATCCTCTCCTAAAATGTCAAACTGGCAAGATTTACATTCATGTACCACTTTTTGTTCACTGTGCTACTTAATGTGAAATAAAAACAATAATATAAACTCTCAATTTCATTCAATATAGATCACATCTTTTAACGACAAATCTCTGAAAGGTGGTTCTGGCAATCAAAGGTCTTCTAAGGCTCATTTATTAAACCTTTTATAAATAGAAATATACACTGCTTTGAAGAAATAAGACCTATTTCAAGTAACAATAACACGAGAAAAAGTAATATTCCTGAATTTCATGAACCTGTTTGGAAAAAAAAGCCAATGATGTTTGTTTTCTGTACTGTTTAATATTTCGGCTTTTTTATGCTGATAAACTAGCTCCAAGTAAAATAAGATTAAATTTTAAAAATTAAAATCTAATTTTTGACATCATTATTTGTAGCATCGTGAGTCCGCCTTTTGTCATGCCAATGAAAGATAGATATTATTAATTTACCTGCCTACAGAGAAAGTTAACAAAAAAATATTGCAACGTACAGATTGTATTTGTTTTTATTCCTTTATAACATTCAATTAAACTTAAACAACAAAAGACAAGTTCAAACTAAAATGAAATGTGATTACTTGCTTTGATGTAAAAAAAAGACCCGAATTAAAACAACGGTATTAAGACCTCAAATTAAGGCGTTATACACCAACTGATGCTAGTTAATCGGAAACTAACCCTCCCTATTTATAGAATACTAAAGTTAAGGGATAAATAACTCGACACAAATCTTAGGCCACTCCATTGAGTTTTTGTCAGTGGTAGATGGAGATAATGGGAAAGAAATCCTACGCAACAGGAATGCTCAGAATTACATTGACTTGGGATAAAAGGATTAGATAGAAGTATTGGTGCAATAATTGAAGTGACAGCTTTTGTCTTATCTTAAAATGTGACACACAATACAAGTAACACCAAAGTGGTGATATTTTTACATATCACAATCAAATTAAAATATTACAATTGGCAGCAGTAAAAATTCTAGATGCTTTTTACTGCAGCAATACTAACTTCTTTTTTAGTTCTTTTAACGACTTTTAGGCTAAAGAAAGGGTAAAGTCAAATAAGTGCTATATAAGCTACCGTTTATCACAGGTCTTTAGGAATAAGAACTACTATATGACTGAACTGAAAGCAACGATCAAAGTGTTTAACGAAATTCATGACAGATGATAACAAGACGGAGAATATCATTCATTTAATATTTCATTTCCAATGAGCATTTCTTGTTCTCATATATTTATGGATATCGTCATAAAACAGAGAACTTATTCGACCAAATCGTGCTCTGAATAGAGATTTTTTTTCAAAAAAATGCCTTTAAAGATCTAAACCGATTGCTGCATGGAATAGTAACTACTTCTAACCATAAAGATACCGTAAATGATAGTTATTTCATCATAACATTTACTGGATAGTATGCCATCTTTCTTACAATTAAAGAATATTAGAGAGTGGTGAACGTCGACGATGACGATACGAACGATACGAGGTCAAATG